>JAURVB010012050.1:0-14706 GCA_033002965.1 Piper betle | reverse complement strand
GAACAAGGTTCACAATTCTTGTACCCACAAAAAAAACACAAGAAAATTTTGTTTGCTTGTTTGCTTCTTGTAGGGTTTTTTCAATTCCCGTTCACAGGTCAACTTCTCGAGTTCCCATTTGCGTAAAATTTGGTACTCCTCTATTTTTCGATGTCCTAGCCTAGATGTAATTTGGAAATTATTCATAAACTTCTTGACTTCCAATTTGCATAAAATTTGGTACCATGTTATTTTTCGCTGCCACAGATGTGTTAGTGGAGTAAGTTTTGTTAGTAGAGTATTAGGAAATTGGCTTTCTTCCTTGGAATGCATGCACAATTGGAGTTAATGAAAAATGCAATTTTATTTAATTATTATCAATTGTATCTAATTGTGCTAAATTGGGGAAATAATGAAAATCAAATTTATTGTCTTCTTGTTAAGCGACCCAAAAATTTCTCGTGTATTCTTTTGTTTTGTTGTCAGCTTCGTACTATAATGGCCCATCCCAATTGGTGCAATTTAATAGACTTAGTCATATTTTAAAAGTTAATTAATCAAGTTGAAGATCTTAAAACCATCCCCACTAATATATACTTCTAACCCTGGTAGGTATTAGATGTGAGCTAACTAAACCTTTTTGGGAATATCACATTCCACTCACTTTAAGGAAATCCAGTCTTGAGAATTCCTTTCTCCTAACATGTAAAATCTATGTCCTTTATCTTAGGATTTTATTTGTTGTTTGGATATTGGTTTGATTCAATTTGCCTCTTTGTTCTATTTGCTTTGGCTTAACTTTTAGCTCTCAATTCTAGGGAGAGTTGGTGTTACTCATGCCTTGGTTTAGAAGACATTGACTCATGTGGGTGCCTATTAGTGTGGTTTTGTTTGACATGCATTGTGTTTTAGAAGTAGCTAATAAGATCGTTTACACATTATAGTGGTTGGTTATTTTTGGGGGGAGGGGGTGTTTTAGTCATGCATTTAGTGTCAAGATGTTATCAAATACTTAAGTAGATATGACCTTTGGCTTGGTGTCACACCACTTCCTGATAGTCTTCTACCTTATGTATATAACCAGTTTGACTTCATACTCATTTGAAGATTTCTTTAGTGTTGTACCATTATAAAAGTCATAAAAGTTCTGTAAGTATAATTTAATTAGAGTCAAAAGATGTCATAAGTCATGTCAAATTAATAGACCATACCATAATGTGGGTCGTCTTTATTAATTGTACATGCATTCATGCACATCTCTTCAATTCTCTATACAAAAATTCATTCTGTTTTCATTTCCTTGCCTTCTCATTTTTTCTATGAAAAACTTTATCTTTATAAACATATATTTCTACCCTGAATTCCAAATCGTATTAATATCATCCTTAAACCTTTTGTTGAGTTTTTCCAACATTGTCATTTGCCGGACCTTGCCAGAATTTGTTATAAAGTTGGTTGCACGTAGAGGTACCCGTACGTCAACTATACTTTGAAGAACATAATTTTGTCGTTGAATTTGTGGTGAAGCATTATTTTTTTGAGATTGTTGTTATTTAAACCTCTTCTTTTTCTTCTGACATTTGATAAAATCTTATAACTTTTGACTAGATTTGGGACCTTGATCTTGTATGCCTATAGTTTGGTTAAATCTTATATTTTGATAACTCTTGCATTATTGTTCTTATTATTGTTTTTTTTCCATTAATTTATATCATATTTTTATTCATATATTGTAATTTACAAATATAGAAAATAATTGATTTAAATTAATCTTATCTCGTTGAATCACGCATTCTCATGAATGCATCATATAGATTGTGTTTCATAACCCTTGAGGATGAAATCCTTTAAGTTGTTTTCAAAACCAAAAGGTATATCGCAAGTTGCTTCCTTCCGAAGGCTTAGTAATATTATTATTCCCTACCTAAGCCAAATATTATTAAATTATATTTTCATGATTTTGAGAGTGGGGAGATTGTTAGAGATTGTTTGGGTAAGTTCCACTTCAAGGGGTAAGTCCTAGGGTGTGACCTTCTTGAGGAGCCCAGTTGTTTCATTGTCAATAGTATTGACATAATGCTCTACTTTCTTTTCTTGCTGGATAATTTTCACCCCTGCGTTTATGAGTTTCTCACACTCCGAGAGGCGTAGGGTTACAAGTATCGTATTCTGTGGCATATTTCATGACTTTGGTGTACTTGGCTTGCCTTCATAGCTCAGAGGAGAGGTGCATGGTAGAGTTGGAGAGGATAGGAGAATGGTTGTTGCCTGATCAACTATAAGTCACACACTGGTGTAGCTTCCTTGGGGTGTTGTGTGATTCTTCTTGTGGTGTGGTATCCCCTTCTTGTTTTATTTAATATGAATTTGTGAGTTTGTACGCCAGATGATATTTTAGACATTTTATTTTGCGGACCAGTAACTTGTTGCATAACTTGTTACTGGCGTTGTTTTCTTTTTAATATTTCTCTAGGTGGTTTGCCTAGAGTTTCATTGACGGATACAAAGGATGCTAAAGTCTTCACACATACACATACTCCAGTGGCATTGTTGTCATGTTGTTTTATACTGCTTTTCTATTTTATTTTAGTCATCAGACAACTTTACTCTTGGCTTAGCATATTAATGTAATAACCCTATGTTTGGGAATTTATATTTTCAATAATTTCTAATATTTTGAATTATATTTATATTTCCTTTGTTATTGGTAGCGGTTCTCTTCCATCCAAGACGCCAAGTAGGTTTAGATCTTAAAGGGTTTTGTAGGCATGGTCTTCAATGCAATTAAGTTAAGAGATAATAATATTAAATAATATAACATTTTGGTTTGGTTCAGTTAAAGGATGAATCAGGCATGGGATATTACATCACATACCATCATCCATCCAACATGGTCCTAGATTCGCTCTGATACCACCTGTAAAGGCCTAACACAATTAGTGCAAACTGATGGACTTACTAATCTCTTAAAAAATGATTAATCAAGTTTAAAATTGTGTGAACTATCCCTACTAATATATTAAATCTCACTCTAGTAGGTATTGGATGTGTGACTAACTCAACTTTGGAGGATATTACATGTATATTATTTCCATGACAAGGGTGACCCTAGTCTATGATTAATATAATACTATCACACAAAAACCTCGTGTGAGCACTTCACTGCACAAATACTGTTCAAGCTATTAAGTGCAAAAAATTTAATCAAACATATAGTGGGCAACATTTAATCAAACAATATTCAAAAACTTTTCGAAGTGTTGGCAAATTTAATTAAACCATACAAGTGAATGATTTTGAAAATATCTCATACAAATTCCTAAAGTGAACTTGTCAAACACATGGGCTTTGTGTGAGGCAATTAAGCGAATATCTTAGATTTGTGTAAATTCGGCAATATGTCAAAACATAATAAACAATGCAAAATAAGGAGTGTAGGGAAAAGAAATTAAACAATAGAGACACAAGGAGTTTTTAAAGAGGTTCAGAAATCCTACTCCTCATTCCTAGCTCACCGAGTCCTTCGGTTGGGTGTCTTCTAGTTTCATTATGGCAAATACTTTTATACCTACAAACAATCACTTATTCTTCTACAAACTCTTTCCACCGAACCGAAAATACAAGTGCACTAGTTTCTTTCAAGCTCTTTCCACCAAGCCTACGACAACTAGGACCACTCCTACACCTAGGAGCAACACTCCAACACCTTGGAGCAATGCCAACCGAAGCTAGATCCTTCTACACAATCAACACCGAACGGTGAAGGCTCTCTCACACTCCAAACACTCTTGAAATTTACAAGATTTTTCTCACAAAAGATCACACCTTCAATCTTTTTATAAACACAAACACTCAAAGTGCCTTCACAAGACAATGATCAATCTCTAAGCTCTAAGAACACTTTGAATCTCCTCTTTGATCTTGTTGCACAACTTGATTTGAAAGCCTCAATGCTTCATCAGCCTCATTCACAATCGTCATTGTTTTCGAACCTTCTCCAAAGGTTCTATTTATAGCCGATGGTGGCTAATCTCCACCATTGATCTAAAAAGAAAAGGTTGACTTTTGGTGCATTGAACAAAGTTCGACCAATAGACACATTTTAGTGCTCATAATCGTTCGACTACTAAATGCTTCTACTGATCGATTTGAGAGCTTTCAAATCCCATGAATCCCATGCCCAAACAACCATCCAACGCTTTTTCGATCTCCTTGAGTGATGTTGTCCATGTCCATGCCCAAATCTGAGCTTCCCCTCGATTAATGATCACTCTTCAGTGTTCGATAGCTGATAGACCTTCTGGATGCTATCCAACCATCCCATTTACCAACTTTTTTGTGCCCTACTTTGATTGGTAGCCAATCGATCTTTCGAAATGCCTTTCAACCTCAGTCATTGAGGCTTATGTTTTCCAAAATTTGAATCTTGTCTACAGGATCATAAAAGCTTTTTCTTGAATACTCTTGAAGTGTTTAATCATGAAAACCTAGGGTGTAATTTTAGACCCATCATGTTGCACTTGGGCCGAATCATTACAATTGGTATCATATCCAAGTGAGTGTATAAGATGGCAGGTGAAGGAGCTATGTGGGAGAGAGATAACTAAGATCACAAATCAAACAGCTAGATCCTTTGATAGATCACAAGAATGGACACTAAATGGAAATAGTTTAAGTGGAAATAAGATAAAACACAATTAAGCACAAATAAATGATGATCAAGACAATCAAAATAATAAGTAAGTGAGGCAAGTTAGAACAAATTCAAACTCATAAAGATACTTGCTTTGGCAAACTAATCAAACTATGCAAATCGCTAGGTGCTTTGACTTTGTTCACTTAGTTTTCTAAAGTGACGAGTCAAACACAAGAAAACTAAGTGAAGAGTATAAAATATAAACTAAATAAAAATAAGCACACAAAGAGGAAAAGGAGAAGAGAGAAATATACAAGAGAATTTTTTAAGAAGTTCGAAACTCTACTCCTTTACTCTATCCCACCAAGTTCTTTGGATGGGTAGGTCTTCTTGCTTCACTGTGATAACTAATTTGTACATTTGACAGGGTTATGTCCCTTGACAAGATTGATTATATTTGTTTTAAAAATATTGACTTAGAGACGGTATTATAGTCTCAAAATTCAGTGACACATTGATGGGGCCCATTATTGACATGGTTATATCACTGAAAATTTCGTGACAATGCTTTATACATTGTGAATATTCAAAAATCGATTGATCAAAGTCTTTCCATGTCAAACAACCATGACATCACCTGATGAGCAATAATGTTATGACAAAAATTTTTGTGACATAATTTAATATATTTCTTTTATAAAACTGTGATTATACAACAATAATTTAAACACTATTTCTGTGGCTATGTATTTCTCACAGTTATTTTTGTAGTAAAACACTAGCAGAGTCAAACTTTTCAACTTTTCACAGTTTTGTTGTATCTTTTTCGTTATAAATATTCAAACACGGAATTTATGCAAGTTACCCGTGTCTAAAACTTGTCACGAAAAATATATCGTGACAAAATTTATGTGTCGGAAACCCATTTTTCTACTAGTGTCAGGTCTAAACCAACTATGACATTCTTTACCCCAACTGGCCTTTTAACCCACTCCCTCTAATTTACAAAATGGACTTATGATAGATAATTTAAATTTCAATCACTTCTATGCCCAAAATCCTAAATTTGTCATTCCCATATCCAAATAGCGAATTCAAGTACCTTCTACACCCAATTTTCTCTAAAATGAACAGGCCATGAGGTCTATCTATCGTCTGAGCAAATGATGACATATGATAAGAGTAGATTTGGATATTCAATATATAATATAGTTAACATGAAGGCACACAACTAATGTAGGAGAGTGCTAACTACAAACACTTAATACAAATAATTAGATCCCCACAATCTTTAAGGGTCTTATATAGATAGCAAAAATGGTCAATAACGAGGAAATAATTTAAACTTAAGTAATTGATAAACAAGTAAGCACAAATAAAATAAGCGAAAAACAAAAAGACAATATGAACACAAGTACTAATGTGTGTGTGAAGCAAAAGTTCGATTCTAAGATGCTACTTGTGTTGGTGAACAAGTTAAACAATCAAGTAGTAAAATACTTAACTCTCAATAGCCATCAAGTCAGTCACAAGAGATTTAAGAAAATGTGCAAGTTAAATGAATGCAAAAGAAGTAAGAGCATACAAGTAAGATGGAGAAGAGAAAGGACACAAGCAAATTTTTAATGAGGTTTCCAATTTTTCTCTTTCACCAAGTCCTTTGGTGAGTAGGTTTTTGTAGCTCCACTAGGCAAGCATTACAAGCAAGCAAGTTTGACCTCTCTCACAAGCACTTCACAAGCACTAAGGAAGTTTGCATTCCAAACACCTTTGAAGTCTCAACAAACCTTACTTCTCCAATGCCAAGTTCAAAGGATCCTAGCTTCAACAAACTCCAAACACCCGAGGAGCTTTGCAACCTTGGAAGCTACACCTTCTCCAAGCACATTCTCTCCTCAAACAAGATGTTTCCTTACACACACTCGCACACTTTGAGAGCTCACAAGCTACTCAAACACACTTGAGTTAACCTCTATAAAATGTACTCTCCTTCGTAAAATGAAAAACACCTAGAGTACAAGCTAATATGTAAGCCTTCGTTGACACAAGCTTGTCCTTACTTTTGATCCAAGATAGCCTACAATTCATAAGAGCAACAAGAAGTGTCCAAAACACACTCTCCTCTCCATGAATTGTAGCCATCGAGGTTTGAACACCCCCCCCATTTTGCCTTTTCAAATGACTATTTTTTATAATTTTTTCATATTGATTGGATGCCAAACGATTGACCAAACATTTGCCTAATGATCACTTAAAACCAACCATCTCAGTTTCAGCTACCAAGTGTATGACCGAATGTCTATCTAGCTATCTTCTAAAACTTCACCAATCTATTGTGAGCTTCCAAACTCCTTGATCAGTTTTTGAAGACATGCCAAAGATCACTTCAGTAGCAGAATGTGCGACCAAATGCCTACCAAACTCTGATGTGTTAGTTCTTCAATTATAGGAATTTTGTCTTTGGTTGTCAAACCCTGTAGGATAACCGAAGTCAATTTTTGCACGGCTTCTCACTAAGCCTTATGTCTTTGGTTGTTGAACGATTGACCGAAAGCTAGCAGAAGGTTAAAAACTCAATCTTCCCTTAGTGTTGCACCTCCTAGCCGAAGTATTGTACACTTTAATATTTCATTCCTTTCTTTGATATTCAAATTTTGATTTGGTTGTTTGGTTGCTTTCTCTTGAATTTAGAAAGTTTATGATGTTGACTCATCAAAACAAGATTTAATATGATTCGGATAAAATATGAATTTCACAAATAAAAGAAATATAATCATTATAAGTAGATAAAATATAAGTTCATGAATACTAATTCAAATTGGATATAATACTTATCCGATTCATATTTGATCTAATTCTATCCCTACATGGGAGGAGCACTCCACATCTTGATAACTTACAACAGCAAATGAAATAAACACGCCATGTGACATCTCTATCATCCGTAATAAGTGGTGACATGATAAGAATTTGTTGCATTTATAGATCACAACTATAAGATTTTTTAGGTTCATTTCTTTCAATACGCTTCAATGCCTTGCCCGACTATATTCTAGTGGTCACATGTCAAACGAGAAGTAATTGAAAATAAACAATTGAAAGTAATAAATAACTACACTTCTTTTCGGCTGAAAGAGATACAATTGAAAGTAACTAATAACTGCATTTCTTAAGAAAATTAACCCATTATAATAAAAGAGAAATGGTTCGATGAATAATAAGAGATATAGCTGATTAAAATGCAACAAAAATAAATAAAATAAATCATGGTATATCTTTATTATAGAGTTTTTATATCTAATATATCAGATTATATATTATAATATATATCATCATTCAATTATTTAGATTCGTATATGAAAATAGAGATTATTTGTCACATATTGCCTTCTCTACATAAAATAATGGAGCAGAGAAGTGAACACTTCGGATCGAATCTATCAATTTTGAGTTTTACTATGTTGTCTGCATTTTATGACAAGTGCAAGGATTGAGAAAACTAAATAGATGCCATACCAAAATAATTATTTGATCTACCCATAAAGGTGGGACAAATTTACACAAAGAAAGCTCCAGTTCCGGAAATGGCAATTGATCAGAAGCAGCAGCACTAGTACCGAAAGAGCAGAAGCAAATGCTTTGGGGAAGAAACAAATGTCATTAATGATATTCTTAATGTTTGCCACTCCCTTTATAAAACAGCTGGCCGATAGACACTCACTTGCTATGTTGTTTTTTCCCCGATGACACCACTACCAAGCTTTACTGTTCGGGAGGATCCACCATGAATTTCATGAGTTTGGCAGGCGGATTTGGGAAGCATCCAATAATTATGTTTGCTGGGGTGCTACCATCATCACTCAATAGTCAAAATTGAACACGCCTACCCTTGCATAACTATAACTTCAGTATTCAATGTATACGCTGTTGACCTCACGGCCAAGAAAAACGTGAAATAATTTTTTATCAAATAACGTGAAATAATTTGTGTCCAATTTGAGCGCTAATACACCTGTCACGTGCTAGGGTTCGCTCATCAAATACTTAATATAACTAAAATTATGAATAGCTAACTAGACCCAAATGGATTTTGAAAAAATTAAAATATCTGAATATAAATTAAAATAATATAGAGGCCTAAAATATATAAGATTTTAAAAAAGTATACAAAGTATACGATGATATCTACCAGATATGACTGAATAATGCAATAAAGTTTTTAAACTATACTTAAAATAACTAATTATATTTTTTTGTTCTTGCAACATTCCCATATATCTTGTTAGGGTTTAGATATAACACCCATACCTTATAACTTGCCTATAAATCTTATAATTTTTCATTTTCCAATCTAGAGACACCAACGCAACATATTATTTTCCAATCTAGAGACACTAGCGCGTGGCTTAGCTCACTGTTCCAATCTAAATACCTGCACCATTATTTTAATTATATAGAAGACAAAATTGTTTGATAATTCCAAAAAGGCAAAAGCTTTTCTCTCAACCAGAGGCATAGAAGCTTCCTGTGCAACAAATTAATATGGACGGTCCAATTACATGGACGGTCCAGATTAATATATAGAAGATAATAATACCCTAAGAGGCACCCAATTTCATCCGCCGCCGCCTCCGACCCTTGCTGCCCTACTGCCGCCTACCGGTCTCCCGACGCTATCGCGTCCAACTCCTCCCTCCCCAACCCTTAGTCATCTTGGGGTGCCTCCAAGTTTTTACACACCGCTGCCACCTCCGACCCTCGCTGCCCCGACATCACCAAGTACAGTCCAATTTTTTTTACAAATGTTGAAATTTGTAGGCTTGGAGTCGATCTAAATTCTAGTTTCATAATCACATGTTATTTCAGAAGTACTTAAATGTTATGTTTGTTTGCGTTTATGTGATTGAATCTTGGTTTCTATTGATTGAAAGCTACATTTGTTTATTTTTGAAATTTTTTAGCATGGCATGGAGTAGAGCTTATCTTATCAAGATGAGTTTATCTTTGTTGCCTGTGATTGTATGTTTACTGATTATAAGCAACATTCCTTTTAAAATATTGCAGGAACCAAAGAAGAAGAAGCCACTGCAACCATCATCAAAGCCCGCAAGTCTGGACGAGGCAAGCATGAGAATAAGGTATATTGCTTTTTAAGTTTCTTTGTTGCATAAGCTTTTGAATGATATGGATTGTTCCATGTTACGTTGCTCTATACATATAGGGCTCCTAAATTTTTTTGGTTTGGCATAATGTTTTTTGTTGGATCTCCCTCTGCAGCCTCTTTTAACTCCTTGCATTCTTTTGGTTGTTTATCTAAGTGGCCAAGGATAAACTCTGAAGTCCTTATGGAAGAAATTGTTGAGGATAATAGTGAGAAATATGTTGAAAATATAAATGAGGTGACAAAATGCATAAATAGAGATGAAGGTTGCCAATGTTAGTTGTATGAGTCGCTAATGCCTTTTATAGGAATAAAGTTCGATTCAATTAAAGAAGCATATTTTTTATATAATGGATATAGCAAAATGAAAGGGTTTGGAATTAGAAAAATTATTTCCCATTATAATAGAAAAACAAATACTATATGTAGGAAATTATTTGTTTGTTAAGAAGAAGGTATAAAGAGGATCAATGACCGAAGAGAGGTTGGAAAAGATGTTAAAAGAAGAGCAAATATGCTAGAGGAATGCAAAGCAAGAATGTTAAGTAAATTAAATGAGGGAGGTAATTGGATAGTGGATATCTTTGATGACATGCATTCACATGAGTTTGTAACTTCATCAAAAATATCAAAGATCCGTTCTCATAAGAAAATGACGTCATTTTCAAAAAATTTGATTGATGATCTCTATAATTGTGGCATTGGACTATTAAAAATTTTAAGGGTTTTAAATTAGTGTGGTGATGGTTTGGAGGGAGATTTTACTTTTTTGATCGTAGAAATCATTTGGCCAAGGCAAGAAACGGAGATGTGGAATTTGCCAAAAGCTTGGTCATTACATGAATTGTCATTTATATAAGGTACAAGAACATTGAATGATTTGTATTATATGTTTTATGCTTATGAGTACTTTGTTAATTATATATTTGTCTTTACAAGAAAAGAATCTCAAGACGGAGATTCGGGCAACAATGTCGAGAATGAACCCTTGAATTAACTTATCTATGTTAGGAAGTGTTTCAAGGTGATATGTAGGCAACAACCAAATAAGTATTTCCCTCGTTTTTGGTGCTTTCCATTTTGTTTGCTTCTTTTTTAGTTTGGGATTGTAGAATCAAGAAGTGGTTTTGGGAGATTACAGGAGAGGTGGTGTTGAGAATGTGTAATTGAGTGTTATGACAGGATTTGAAGATTTGGCCAAACATTGCAAGGTGTTATTCTATCATATAATGTTATACCTGATGATTGGCTTACCAAATCTATATTTAAATGAGATGTATGTGTTAATATTTGTTATTATGAATATTAATGATATGTAGCCTATTGTCATACTCGAAATACTAAAAAGAATCTCAGAATACAAACAGTGGCGACTATTTGTTGATCCATGGAAGATGAAGGGCTTCAAATTATCTCTATAAATATAGATCTCATTTGTCTCATTCTAAAAACAAGGCCAAGACAAGAGAAGATAAGATGTGAGGGAAAAAGAAAAGGGATATAAAGATAATAAGATGGAAATATATTATTCACCAGTTTAATCTTATACAGAGTATTGAGAGAGAGAAATATTATAATCTCAATAGTATAAGTTGGGTGAGTAATTTTCTTGTACATCTCTATATGTTTGATGGCTATATCTTTGGTTGAAGTAGTGAATTGTTCGTTGTTGTCCCATGATTTTTGACTCTTGATAGAAGGAGGGTTTTCCACGATAAATTTCTATTCTTTTGGTTTTGTTTTATTTTATTTCTCAGACATTATTTTCCCATATCTTGTGTTCATTGTTGTTGATCTCCAACTTTGAGAATTTTTCTCAACAATTGGCACCGTTTGAGGGAACTTTCATTCAATCAGATCTTGATTTGAGTGGGAGTCATGGCAGACACTTCCAAGATTATCAATTTTATCAATGGTGGATTGAAAAATTTGATGAAACAAATTATTAATGATGGAGGATGTGGATTGTGGATAGGAGTAACTACACCAACCGCTTGTAGGTACCGAGCTGGATTTCGGACAACCGTTTGGAGTGGTGACAAACTCTTTAGACAGAGACGTGGGCGGTATACTACAACAGGAGGCCGTGGTGCATTGTCTAAGAAAGAAGAAATCTCTGCAACCGGAAAAGAGATGGTTCTTTGGACTTCGCCTACTTACTGGGGACGCCCTTGTAGCCGCCCTCCAAGATCAGTCTCACATACGCCTTTCATCTACCTTGACCTGCGTAATAACAGGCTGTGGGAGACAGTGTGGTGGGCGTTTGATACCTGCATAGCTGTGACCGAGTTCTCCTTCGAGGAAGTGAATGGCTTGTCTGATATGAAGATTGGGAAGCCCCATACTGTACCCTACAAGGTCACAGGTAAGTGCAGGTTGGTGATAGTGAGGATAGTCCCAGCGTCGAGAGAATTGGGGATCAATGCGGCAAGTGTCCAGAAGAAGGTGCTGCAATTTGCTGGGATTGCCCATCTCCTTTGACCAGGGCGGAAAGAGGCGGATGTGACCGTGGCAGCTTCAGCCGGGGCTACGGCCTGGGCAGGCATGGAGACCGGTGTGGGGACAGGCACTGTGGGGGTCACGACAAGTGATGCAAGGAGCAGGAAAAGTGGGGTCCAGGGAAAGATCCAATCTTTGGAGCACATCTACCTCCACTTGTTGTTGGTGAAGGAGCACCAGATCGTGGAGACCCTCCTAAGCCCAGTGCTCAAGGACGATGCCATGAAGATCATGCCGGTGTAGAAGCTGACCCGCACTGAGCAGCACACCAAGTTCAAGGCCTTCATCATTGTCGGCGACGGCAACGGCCATGTCGTGCTTGGCGTCAAGTACAACAAGGGGGTGGTGACGGTGATCCGGGGGGTGTGATCATCCTCGCTAAGCTACCGGTGATCCCTGTTCGGAAGGGTTATTGGGGAACAAGATGGGGCCACTTTCACGGAGACTAATAATGAAGTTTTTGTCAAATCTTGTCAAGTGGGTCACCAAGATAAGGTGGAGAGAAGGTTAGAGGCTAGGTTGTTGCAGCCACTACCTACACCTTCGAGACCATGGAGCTCAGTCTCAATGGACTTGGTGTTCGGATTCCCCAGTGTGAAGGGAATGTCGCAAGGTTAGTGGGTCGGTTTTCTAAGTACTTGTATTCGTAGTAATACCACAAGGGTGCTCAGTCGAGACTGCTACTGAATACTTCTTCAGGAAAGTGGGAGGAGTACTGTCATCCTGACCAACAATGTTACAGCTAACCATTCTAAGTCTGATGGGTACACTAAGAGGATGAATGCAGTGCTTGAGGAGTACTTGAGGCATTTCGTCATAGCCAGCTAGAGGAACTAGTTGGAACTTCTTGAGGCGGCCAGTTTTGTTATAATCTGCATCATTATTCAGTTACGGGGCTTAGTCCTTTTGAAGTTGTGATGGGCTACCAACCTCCTACACCACTAGAGGTTGCTCCACAGGGAAGTGGAGTACGGGGTCCAGCTGCACACAGGTTTGCTAGGGATTGGCAAGAGCTGTGTAAGGAGGCAGTGGATTCTTTGGCCAAGGCAACGAGTAGAATGAAGAGATATGCTGACTCAAGGGCATTGTCATTTAGCAAGGTGGACAAAGTAAAGCTGAAGCTCATGCCACTGATTGTTACAGGTCTAATCCGTTGGACAAGCCAGGAGCTAGGGTTTGGCGGATGTTCCTAGTCATCCCACACCCAAGACGGATAGTCAGTGCTATCTGAGTGGTAGAAACAACTTACCAGTGTTAATCCTTATTAGAGTTGTAGGCAAAGATCAAGCTATGGTGCATGAATCATGTCGGGTGACTGAGGCGTGCTAGCGAGTTCTAGGATTTGGAATGAGCAGAGTACTAGTATTCAATGGAGCTTATCAGCATTATGATCGGTAATTCTATTGCGCATGTCGGTATATTCGAGCAAGAGGAAACCTCGGAGATGTATGGGTTCCAGGTTGTGAGTTCGAGGGGTGTGATGACAGAACACCAGGCCGAGCAGCAACAAGCACATATCAGCGGAGTGAGGTTGATGTTGCGAGTAACGAACACTCGGACGTGCCCAGACGAGCAGCAGTAGCGGCACGTGGCGCGTGCATGGGTGGATGGACGTGACCAAGCAAATTACCGAGATTACGGTATTTGGGTCGAGTTGCCGAGCAGTGCCGCGAATGCTAGTATTTGGGGCGTGCAGTTTAGTGGAAGTGCCGAGAGAGGGACTGTTGACCGAGACTAGTTGGTTCAAACTAGGAGGGTTCGACCATGTAACTAGCATGAGCGGAAGGATATGCTCGAGGGGATTTGCCAATAAGTGATGATGATGTTGATAGTTATCAAGATCAATCCTTAGCCAACGGTGGAGGTTGGTTGCAACTAACTCTAAAAGATATGCATCATCGACAATGAGATATGCCCCATCTACGTGGCAGATAAGGATGCCAATATCAAATGCAGGTTGTTGGAGACGTGCATGAGATCTTCCCGTAGTTGTGGATAAACACAAAGGTTCTATATAAGGGGGTGTCCTCTTGTGTAGAAAGCAATGGAGGAAACTTGCACTAACATTCAAGTGATGGATTTATGCAACGAACAAGTGGAGGAAGAATTTGGACTAGAGTGTTCCCATATGACTCCAAGTGGGAGATTGTTAATATTTGTTATTATGAATATTAATGATATGTAGCCCATTGTCACACTCGAAATACAAACAGTGGTGACTGTTATATTGTTCCATAGAAGATGAAGGGCTTCAAACTATCTCTATAAATATGGATCTCATTTGTGTCATTCTAAAAACAAGGCCAAGACAAGAGAAGACAAAATGTGAGGGATAAATAAAAAGGGATATAGAGATAAGAAGAGGGAAATATATTATTTACCAGTTTAATCTTATACAAAGTATTGAGAGAGAGAAATCTTATAATCTCAA
>JAURVB010012049.1:0-39325 GCA_033002965.1 Piper betle | reverse complement strand
TGAATGTCGAGTTTAATCGCGATTTAAACGTAGGATGATGTCAGTGATATTATATTGGATCCCTCTGATGTTTGACCATTTAGCAGAGTTTTTATCAATTTAATAAAACTTCAAAGATGAGATTCCTTGATAATTTTTGAACTAGAAGATCTAAAAATCTTATGATATAAGACCCTACCTAAACCTACTATACAAGTAATGCAAATATTCTATGATTTTATAATAAAAAATGAGTGGTACGGGGATGTATAAATTGCACTAGTACTCCTTTATACCCTAAAGTAGTGCAATATAAGAGGGCATTGTAAATGTAGCGGATTTTCAAAAATTATAGTACTAACCTAACATTGTTCCAAGCCACTTGACTATTGTGAAATTTGATATATAAATGATGTAAGGGCATAAGTGTATCAGTATGTAAGTATGAAACTGATAACTTATTCCTAAATTTTTATGATGTTCAGCTATGTCGGCCTATGTTTATTGCCTTGTGATAATATTTTGAAACTTCGTAATTTTTCGTGGGTATTAAAATACCTATATGCCAGTATTATTTATTGGTAGTTATTTTCGAAACAGTAATTAATTTTTTTGATTACTGATGGATTTCTTATATTTATGCAAGTAATGTAACGACCCGGACCAAAGTGCAACGTAATGGGCCTAAGTCATTTTTTAAAAATGGTTAACCTAAGATAAAGATCTATAGTCTATTCCCACTTATAAACAGGATCTTCTCCCGGTAGGTATTATATGTGGGACTAAGTTGAGGGATCTTACAATCCACCCACCTTCGAAAATTTTGTCCCCAAAATTCCTATATTTGGCCTGTTACTAGCCCCATCCCATGACCTTATTTTAGCCCGTAACCGGCAGCCTATCCAACGTCCCTAGTCCAGCCCACCATCTAACACGTAACTAGGTTGCTCTGATACCATTGGTAACGACTTGGCCCAAAGTGCAACATAATGGGTTAAGTTATCTCTTCAAAAATGGTTAAAGATGCATAGCACATCCCCATTTATAAAAAAGATTTTATTCCAACAAGTATTAGGCGAGATTAGGCAGGGGGTGGTCCCTATAATGATCCGCCCATTTCGAGCCACGAGCCAAGTGTTACTATATGAAACTAAATGTCTCATAAATTGATTTTCTATTAATTTTTAAGATTTTAAATAAATCTCTAACAAAAAATTTAATATACAAATGCTTGGAATAATCTAAGCCCCATGAACTGAACCAAAATCTCATTGCCATGCAAACAAGCTAGAAAAATAATAGTCCAATAATAGAGTCCACAAATTGTCCCGACTCTACCCATCCTTCCATGCTCATACCTGCAGAGGCAATTTCGCGTTAGTGATAAAAATACTAAGTCATATAATTACAAGAAATAATTAATATATTCTACAACATCTAAATTATGTCTTTTAGTGATTATGAGCATATGCTGAGCTCTTAATATGCTGGGAGGGTGGCCACCCATCCAGCTACAATCCCATGTATGCGCACACACGCTACGTGGCCCTCGGCCTATAGTTACTGATATTTACCATTGACTCACCCTCTCAGTATTATAAGTGTATAATGAGCCGTCTTGCACCACTGCACCATGTCACCCTTTCGGTATGGGAGCAGGTATTTGATCTTTCAAAGAATTTTGGGAGGTGCTGCCCTGTGTCGGACTGAGTCAATTCATTGACCTCGGTTGCGCTCGGCGCATGGTGGTCGAATGTGAGCTCATGCTGACGAAGACTCTCACATAATAATTTTTAAGTGTGCTGCCCTGTGTCGGGACTCCCACATAGGAATATATAATATTTCAAGTAATTATACTAACATGGAATTTTGATGAGGCACCCACAACTACAACACATGATCCTAATATGAATGAAATTTCTGTAAAGCCAAATATCCTCACATAACTATCCAGAGGATGTTTCATTTAACAACATAACTCTCCTTTATATAAAAGAATACATGTAGAGTTCAAGAAGTCATTACATTAAATTTTATAAATATGTGTGGAATTCAAAAAGTCATTTGTGTGATAACATAAAGTCAAAAAGTAAATATTAAGTTAATACGAATGGATGTTAAATCCAAAATATTATAAATATCATTATATTGATATGCTAAAGATCAAAATCGATAATTTATAATATTAATTTTTTCAAAATAATTTTATAGTTTGTTCTTGATTTATAAAACCCTAAATAAAATAACCTAATTATTTTTTCAGGGTTTTATAAGTAAGTACATATATCAATGGCAGACATAGGTGGATGGATTGAGGCTCATGATAGGGGATAGTACTATGTGGTTTTATTGTGTTATGAATGTGACTAAGAATATGTATTTGAGTTATTTGACTTATGTATTTCGGAATTTTGTGACTTTGTGATGTATTATGATGTGTGGCGGTGCCCTTAAACCTATGTGGAACCACATGTTGTGATGGATGTTGGATGTGTTATGGGTGTTTAGTGTGCCTAGTTTTTGTTATTTATGATTACTATTATTGTTGTACAGAGTGTTAACTTTGGGGTATTCTAACGGTCATTTATATGGTGTGTAAGCCTCAAAGTTCCAAAACATGATGAGGAGTACTTAAGGTATACTAAACATGTTTAGTTGCAATTGTGTATGTGTGATGGAGAAACGTGGACTAGAGAAGCATATGGTTCACAATGCATGAAGGGTCACGTGAAGATTAAGTGTTTGATTATGATGCCTCTGTGTCTGTGTGTTTAATTTTTTCGTTTGTAGGTATGTAGAACAACTTACCATGACTCTTGTGCTACGCGAGTTATGTTCAACATAATCATAAGAATAAGTATAACTAACTTCAAGGTTGGAACTAAGTATAAGAGCCGGATCATGCATTACATTTATATAAAACTCAACAATTTAGTGCATTGGGGGTGTTTCTATTCATGTAACTCGGAGAAATCATTGTTTGTGAAAATCACCCTTTTAGTTTCATGGGAGGTGTTGTCGCTCTTATGGTTAAGAGTGTTCATTTAAAAGTCCTAAAGTTAAGACCTTTCCTATGTACTATGATTCAGCATGCATTGTATGAAATCCAGTAAGGTATTTTGAGGTTGAGATCCACTTCATTAAAGTTTGAACAAGGTAGTCCAAAGAATAACTTTTCAAATTATAATGTCAGCTTCATTTTCTAGGCCGAATTGGGGTGTTATAACTTGGTATCAGATATAACTTCTTGGACTATTAAAGTGGCTAACCTTTGGAATGCAAGGTATATGTCTTGCATGTTATATCATGTGATTGTTATACAATTGTATGTTATGATGTGTTATGCTTGTAGAGTGCTTATGTTATGGTTGTATTGTATTATGTTACCCCCCATGAACTGATCGACAACCTACTCGACAAGTATATTTTTCATGTATGCTTTTGCCTTGCCTTGTTGTTAATTTGTTGTATGTTGTCCATACCGACAGTATGCCAGAACTCCAATTTGCTAGACTGGTAGTTGTCAGTTTGAGCACAAATAATTGAGATGGCTGATAAAGTGTATAGAGATAGGCCGCCGCTCAAACTCATTGGACCACCAATGCCAACATGCGTCTGGCGATCTCCTTTGTCCACATGTGACATGCAGAGATTTTTCAAGATGTTGCACGAGGAGTAGTAGGCTCTTTGAGAGTAGTCATGAGCTCAAGAGGTCCGATTTCAGTCTTGACTTGATTTGACTAGATTGTTGGATACAGTTCATGACATGTCAGTGATAGTGGCGAGGCTAGAGAAATAGCAGCCAAAACTGGAGACCACTGTCGAGACAACTCAGCCCAAGAAAGAGCCACGATCACCACCACTGAGCGCAAAGTTCCTGCATGTCACAATAGCTCCACCAGTTGTAGGGCTATACAACATGCCACAACCAGGGAGGCCAACAGGAGCACCGTTTCCAAGATAGGGGAACTGTGAGCTGGCAGAGACCACCCAACCAAGGTACTGTGTTGTAGATGAGGGATCAGGTGCTCTGAATGCCAGGTTAGAGATAGATGGGACATCGATTGTTTCTTGAAAAATGGTGGATGATTGCTCTAGGGGAGCACCAACCCTGGGATTGCCGTGGAGTGGATAGACACAATCAGAGGAGTGTTGACACATGCCCATCAAAGCTATGAGTGCACGTGGCAACCGGAGCCACACAAAGTTTGGGGCTGAATTGTAGTGTCATAATAGTAGTCTATCTCTTAGCACTCCAGGATATGACATTGCAACCAAGCATTGTACCAAACTTAGTAGTAGATCTCTTGGTTTGTTTGCAGCTTGCCCTATCTAAATCTAAATAGCAATCAACTCAATAAATGAATTTGCACAGATGAGATGCCTCATTCCAATAGTAACTTTAAGGTATATCTTAGAATGCACTTCACCAATTGAAAATGGTATAAGCTTGGCTGGTGCATGTGTTGGCAAACAAAATTCACGGCAAGGGAATATTGGGCATGTAATGGTCAAGTACTATAAAGAGCCAATCATAATTGTATAAAAGGGACATATTCACAAGCAGAAGCCTTCTGAGAAGAGATATCTTGAGCAGAAATTGGTGTCCCAAGTGGTTTGTAGTCCACCATTTTTGCCTTTGCTGGCAACTCATGTATATTCCTTTGGGATAAGAATAAGCCTTGAGAAGTTTTAATGAATTCAATTCCCAAAAAATAATGTACTGCTCCAAGATTAGTCATTACAAACTCAAGTTTGATAAGAGAAATAAACTCAACAATCATGGTTTTAGAACTACTTGTGACCGACATATCATCTATATAGAGAAACAGTATAAGAATTTGATCATGATGATGTTTGATGAACAATGAGGGATCAGTTGTGCTTGAACCAAGTCCATGAGATAAAAGAAATTGTTTGAATCTATCATACCAAGCTTGTGGAATTTGTTTCAATCCATTGAGAGCCTTGTGAAGCTTACAGACATGCAGAAAACTTCTTGTTTTTAAGGCAGAAGATTCGTGATTATAGACTATTTCATTGTGAATTCCCTTAAGAAAAGCATTCTTTACATCAAGTTGATTGATGTTCAAGCCATTAACAGTTGCAAGAGTCAAAATCACACTCATTGTGGATGGCTTAACCACTGCAGAAAATATTTCGAAATAGTCCATTCCTTCCTCTTGCTTGTACCCCTTAGCAACAAGTCTTGCTTTCAATTTTTTGAGTGTGTTATCTGCCTTATATTTCACCTTGAACACCCATTTAGCACCAATGATGTTCACGGCTTCTTGCTTTGGTACTAAGCTCCATGTTTTATTCTTTTCAAGAGTTTAGATTTCATCCTTCATTGCCTTTATCTAGCCTTTGTCTTGTAAAGCTTCTTTAATTGGAGTTGGCTCTTTAAGGATAACTTTCTTGGAAACTAGGGCTTACCTAGGATTCGGTTTAATCATGCCCACTTTTGATCTAGTTACCACAGGATCAATGTTTGAAGGATGATGTTCATGTAATCCGTTAGATATTGATTCATGTGATGAAGTTGTGGGAGAGGAAGATGACAATCACCCATCAGAAGTTGTAGGCACCATGGTACTATTTTGTGGTACCACTTGAAGTTGATATGAAGCATTTGAAGGTTGAGGTGCAAACTCACATGGTAGTCTTGATGGTGAAATAAGCATACTCAGTTGCACATTTGTATCAGTAGGACTACTTAAGGGACAACTGTTCATCAAAAATCATGTTTGGACATATTTATTCTATGTACATTGTGCAATATCCAAGAAATATACACTAGACAGATTTTAGAGAGAACTTGTGTTGAGGCTAATGACACAAACATGGGAAACAAGAGCATCCAAAAACCCTCAAAGCTTTGTATTCAAGAGTTCTTCCAAACAACAACTCATATGGAGACTTATTGTGAGCTAAAGCTTTTGATGGCAGCCAGTTCAGTAAGAAAATAGCAGATGAAAAGTTTTCCATCTAATATGTCAATGAAACTTTTAAGTGAAATGGCTATGTCAATCTAGTTTCTACAATAGACCAATGTCTTCTCTCAACTACAACTGCTTTCTGAGGTGTGTATGGACAAGTGAACTTATGTAGAGTTCCATTTTCTTAGAAGTGTCTTCTTAGCTTTTCTGACTTTCCTCCACCATCTAAGTGGAAACATTTAATTTTCTTTCCAAACTATATGAAAACCAATTTCTCAAAAAGAAGATACACAGAAAAGAAATCTACTTTATTCAACAATGGATGGTACTCGTATGAATCTTGTATAGTCATCAACAAAATTCACATAATATCTATGATGAGTCTAGGACATAACAAGAGTTGAACCCCAAAGATCATAGTGAACTAGATCAAAAGGTTCAACAGACCTATTTACATACATGTCAAAAAGTAAACATTTCAAGTTTTCTTACTGGTAAGCCACACAAGCATTTGAAGATATAGGCTTATTATTGACTTTAATGAGTCCTTGAGCTTGTAATAGCTCCATGACTAAGGTGGAACAATGTTCAAGTCTACTACACCAGGTATAACATCAACTGCGTCTTGCCTATTTGAAAAGAAAGCTTTCTATTTTCGGCTGTCTAGCCTGTAAATATTTCCTTTTTCCGACCTTCAGCTATCAATTATCCTGGTATTTTGTGTTTAATGAAGACTTTGTCAGTCAAAAAACAAACATCAAAAGGAAAGTAGATAATTGAGTAATGAAGATGAGATTCTATTTAATGGTAGGTACAAGCAACACATTATTTAGCTGTTAAGTGTTGGAGATATTCTCTTTCATGAGAAAACGTTCAATTAGATAGGAAGTCTGTGAAAAGATGAAGATAATCCAAGAGGTACGAGGAATTTGATGAGAATTTATAGAATACGAAAAGAGACTCATTAGTGAGGATTCCAATGCTAAGGAAGTAGTGTTTGGAGTTGACTCTTCATTTCCAAGAGGTGTTCCATATATTTAGTTATAAATATGTGATTGGACATATGTATTGAGTGTGCTTTCCTTTTGGGGAAGTTCCATGGAGTGTTCACCTTTAGGGAGAATGAGAGGTTGCAAGATCTAGACATGGTCACCATTGATAGTGCATGTGGGAGAAGAAAGAGAAATTATTCGTTGTGAGGTGAAGACATGACTTCAAGTGATCAATAGTGGTTAATTTCTTTTTTCTCTACCTTTTGTCCATGGTTTGTAATTTGGAGTAGTGTTACTCATTTGGGTAGAGTTTTTACCTTTATTGGGGAGGACTTTTTCACACTTGGGTAGAATTTTTTACATGTTTTAAGTGAAATTTTCCATATATATTGGGGAGTGGTTTTACTCATAAAAGGGAGATTTTGGAGAAGTTTTTCTTCATCTCAAGTTGAAGTGGGGTCATAATCTAGGGTGTGAGGTTGTTCCATTTTTCTTTGAAATGTATATTATTTGCTCAATTTCTCAAGAATTATATCTTTTAAATCTTATTATTGGTTTGATTTGGGTTATGAGAGTTTTCTCAAATTTTATTTGATACTTGATTGTAAGAAATTTTCTTAATCAAAGTTAATCAAGTAGGTTGGTTTTCTTTTCTCTAAATTTGAGGAAAATTTTCATCCATCTTTTGGTGTCTCCTATTTTATCTTATATTTGTTTTCATTTCATCTTGAGGGGAAATATTTTCTGGGTTGTTTCTGCTAGAGCGTTTATTTCCTAACATAAAGGTCCTGACACGGTGTGGAGAATCACAATACTAGTGTGAGTGATAGGTAAAGAGCCAACTATTACTGAATCAAATCCTTCATACTTTGTCAAGGAAGTGAATAGAGAAGAGTTACTAGACGTGAGAAGAGGCACTTGAATCAAGTATCCATTCACTAGCATCAACATCTGTGATCTGTAGAGCAAATAGAGCTTGATGCATTTGAGGTCTTTTCCACTTTTTATTTGTAATGACCCGGCCCAAAGTGCAATGTAATGGGCCTAAGTCATTTCTTTAAAATGGTTAACCCAAATTAAATATTTATAGTTCATTCTCACTTATAAACAGGATCTCCCAGTAGGTATTAGATGTGAGATTAAGTTGAGGGATCTCACAATCCACCCACCTTAGAAAATTTCGTCCCCGAAATTCCTACACTTGGCCCATTGCTAACCCTAGCCCACGACCTTCTTTGGCCCGTGACCAGCAGCCTAGCCAACGTCCCTAATCCAGCCCACCATCTAACACGTAACCAGGTTGCTCTGATACCACTTGTAACGACCCGACCCAAAGTGCTAACGTAATGGGCCTAAGTCATTTCTTTAAAATGGTTAACCCAAGTTAAAGATCTATAGTTCATTCTCACTTATAAATAAGATCTTCTCCCAATAGGTATTAGATGTGGGATTAAGTTGAGGGATCTCACATTATTGAAAATTTTCTAGCATTTGTTTGCCATGAGACCAAATCGTAGACAGATCTCGCACTGTAATTTTGGTATCTATTGACTAGTTTTTGCAAATGATACTCCTTTCGTAGATTTTGATTCAGAAAATTTATGTGCACATTCCAGATGAGGAGAAACCCAAAGAGAAAGAAAAGATAGCCGTAAAAGAGAAAAAGAAGGGGAAAAGGAGATTAATGGTGCAAACAATGCAGGTGGAGTGAGGAAAATGTTCAAAGAAAAGGTGTAAAATGAGGGGAATAAAGAAGGAGAAGAGATGTACTACTACTACAACCATGAGGATATGGCCAAGAAGATTGTGTACTGGCCACCAGTGTATGTGATACACCAGCCACCAGCCACCACCTCCCTAGCTTTTCAGTGATGAGAACCCTAATGCTTGTTGCATTTCATAACCAATGTTTTTTTCCAGTACTCTACAAAAATTACATTATGTTGAGCAAGTTTATACTGCAAAGCTATGATAAATCAATAAAGGATAATTTTGTATTATGTATAAAAAATATTTATGTATGTTATAAGTATGCGCATCCAGTTTAGTTGTACAACCATTGGTATAAGATAATGTTTTGTTCCCCATTAGTTCATGCAAGTAGGGTTTGAAGGATGGTCATTTGAGCCTATTAATTAAAGAAGGGTATAACACAGTTAAAAAAGGGTCACTATATATATATATATATATATAAAAGGAAAAGATATTCTGAGCCACTTTTCTAAGCTCATTTTGATGTGGGCCATCCGATTACAATGATGGTCCGGATCAAAACTTCACAAAAAAGAAAAAAATGGTGGGAGGAGAGTGGCAGCCAATCTAACCATCTTCCCATGCTGGATCCGGCCCACGGCGGCCAAATTGGCCGCCAACTTGAAGGAAAAAAAGAATGTGCAGGTTATCTGCCGCAAGCAGCTAGATCCAGCAAGTTAGGGCCAGATCGGCGCGCTAGACATATTTGGCCGGAGGTGGCAAAATCCGACCACACATGGCTGGATCTCACCGCCGGTGACCAAAATGACTGTTGGAAAAAAGTGATTTTTCTTAAATTGTCAGCCACTTACGACCGCTGAGCAGTCATATCCAATGGTCAGATCCGCCCGTACTCGAAATTTTAGTTGAACGCGTCCACTTTGGTCACCGATGGTTGCAATAAAGGGGCAAGGGATGAAATTTTTTAGATTTAATCTGGGTAGTCTTTATAATCAAACGACCTAGATAAGATGGCAGCTCTAGGCATTGGAATGATTCCCAAAGACAGGCTCAGGCAATTCAGTCTCATATATATATATATATATATATATATATATATATATATATATATATATATATATATAATAATAATATAGAGAGAGAGAGAGAGAGAGAGAGAGAGATTGGGTGAGCCAGGGCAAAAAGAGTTTTCTACCCCAAACTTAATTTACCGAAATTGATTATTTTAATAAATAAATAAATAAACAAATAAATAAATAACTATTCCACGTTTCCTAACGGCACCAATGCCAACCACGCTGACCAAATCCATCTACAAGCAGCCATGTCTGGTTGTCCCCCAACAAGATGTGGCTAGCTGGCAGCCTGAGTTGATTGGCCAATTGGCAGACGGATCTGGCTATCTCCTAGCCAATCGTCCATATCTGGCCACGCCTTTAAAAAGATAAAGTGTCTTGTGGCCAGATTCTAGCCATGGCCGACTGGGCCTGGCTGCCACCGAAAGAGGGTAGTGAAGGGGTGTTCTGTTTCCTTTTTATTTTCATCAAATATGGGTCGTCCTTATAATCAGACGACTCATAGTAAAGTTTGGAGTAGAAAACACTCTCTGCACCTAGTTGACATCATCACCATTGGATAAGATCCAATGGTCTACATGTGGGTTCATAAGTTCTCACTATATCACTTACCTGTGTCTATACATATATATATATATATATACATATATATATATATATATATATATATATATATATATATATACACATACATACCACCATTTGATCATAATTTTTGTATTTTAAATTCCATTCTTTTATATAAAATATCTAACTCCGACCAAAGTCCACAAGCCGAACTTCGAATCAAACTTTTATTGAATCAAATAAATGTTGCTACTTAAGAACTATAAACGTCTATAGGAATACTCTAATTACTCATTGAGCTAAAGGCGACTACTTGCAATAAGGATGGTTCAGATTAGATATGGACCGATTATATCCGTATATATGAATCTGATTATCAAAACCTGCATTTGATTTGAATCGAAGATTATATACATTATATTTACAATATTCGTACCCGATCCAAATCTCCCCAATTCGAATATGATTTGTGTCCTATCTGATCAAATAAAATAATATTACTAATCTAAATTTTAATATAAAATAGAAAAAATAATAAAACATATAATTTAAAATATAATTTTATCGAATGTCATTTATTTGGATCATATATAGATCAGATCACCCCAAACTTGTACATGTTCCGAGTACTTTCAAATATATTATACATTCAAAAGTATAAATTTGAATATGATCTGAAAATAATTTAAATTAAATACAAACAGATCAGATTTATGAATATCAGGTATCTAACCCATCCCCAACTTGCAAGAACAATGAGTTTTAGATAAAGAGATAAATAGAAATCGCATATGGGTCCACATGAGATTCTGAGTAGGGTGTAACATTACCCTAAGTTAGGTATTTTGTAAAAAAAGAAACATGGTTGAAACTTGAAAAAATATTTTATTATTGAGATAGTTTGTATAAATATGTTGATAGACTATTTTTATTAATTTTAATCTTTATAACCGTATATATATATTTTTAAATGAGCTACTTTCTGACTTTATGGTCGAGCTAATTTTGACCAAAGTCGGATCTTAAGGCATGCAAAAGAATTTTAATTTGAACTCCAAAATAGGTGACAATCTAAAGCCACATCAATCCAAAATGGAAGCTAAACTTGCATTCATAGTTTGAAAGAAAACAATTTGGGTTCCAAGCAAAGATTCGAAATTTAGAAATATAAGCTATAAAAATTGCATTTTAACTAGGGGTGCTAATTGAGCGAGCGAGCCGAGCTCAACATGTGTTCGAGCTCGGCTCGAATAGTTCGAAACTCGTTCGAACTCGACTCGAGATCGAACGAGTTTTGGACATACACGCTCGAGTTCGACTCGAATATCTTTTATGTGTTCGAGCTCGACTCGAGCTCGAATATACTTCACTACTTAATTTTTATGAGCTCGTTCGTTAGCTCGAAACCAGCTCGATTAAAAGTCAAAAGTACTTCACTTAAAAAAATGAAGCCAATGTGGTTTGAACCCACAACCTTGAAGTCATCAAGGTGAATACTTACCATCTCAACTATCTTGCTTCTTTGTTATTATATTGTATATATATATATATATATATATAATATAATATAATATAATATAATATAATATAAAGACTATATTATTATATTATTTTATCGAGTCGAGTTCGAGTCGAGCTACGAGTCGAGTTCGAGTCGATTTCGAGTTATAACCGAGTCGAGTCGAGTCGAACACGACCTTGCTCAAGCTCGGCTCGTAAGATTCGAGTTCGAGTCGAGTTCGAGTCGAGCATTTAAATGTCGAGTTTCGAGTCGAGTCAAGCCGAGCCGAACGCTAAATGCTCACGAGCTGGCTCGCTCAATTAGCAACCCTAATTTTAACCACATAATACCATCATGATTTCTATGCCCGTAGGAGTCACCGACAAAGCAACTAGATCTAACCACAGTTTGCATCAAAATAAACCCAACCCCTCCTAAATGAAAAAAAAGAACCAAAAGTCAAAAAGCCAACACATGAATAATGACAAAATCTTACCATCTTGACTGTTGCTAAAATTCACGCCCAATAGTAGTATCCTTGTATAGATCTTGGCACAAACAAAAACCTATCAAAGCATATATCAACACCGGCTATGGTGTTGTTTGACTCAAAAAAAAATGTATATGGAGGGAGTTGAGGAGGCCAATGCCCATCCTTCACCGCAAATTAAATATAAAATAAAATCAAAGCCCAACTTCTTCCATGATGATTTAGTTGTTTAATTTGATCTCTACCTACAACTTTGTACTCAAATTTTTGGGGTTAAAGTTTCTTAGTTTTCCCCCAATTGGCCCTTTGCTCCATCGTGAATGATTCCTTAAAGTAAAAAAAGTAAAAAAGTAAAATAAAGAAAAAAAGAGAGAAAATGAGAAGAAGTGAAAGGGTTGCAAGGCATAAGATCAAACAGATAAATTTTAGATCAAGGATAGAATTTGTCCTTGCATGAATTGTAGAAAAAAAAAGAATGGAGAAAGTGAAGAAGAGGAAGGAGGTTAGGGATGGGCGAGCAAAAGAAAAAAAGGGACAGGCAAGGAAGAAGATATGTCACTCTCCAAAGTTCTTTCTCCTTTTCCTTATTCTTTTCAAAAAATAAAAAATAATTAAATAGGTTAATGGCCCATTGCAACGTTGTCACAGGCAGTGGAGATAAGAAAACCCAGTGGCGACAGAACCAGGGAGGAGGATGGGACAGTGGTGGCTGGTGGTGAGGTTAGGGTGGAGGAGAACGGAGATGGTTTGGGACGGTGGTCCGAGTGGAAGGATCCAGTCGGCCACAATGGTAGTTGCGGCGGTACTGGCGGTCGGAAGAAGAGGGCAGCCTGGAGAAGAAGAGTTGTACTTCGGGTAGTGAGGGTGCACTCAGGGTGGAGGAGGACGACAATGGGTTGGTGATGGTGGTCAGAGAGGAAGGCTTTGGTCGGCCACAATGGTGACGGTGGCAGCTAGAAGAAGTGGGCGAGGCAGGGAGAAGAAGTGGAAGAGGCGCTTCGAATTCGGGAGAAAATGCATGTATGGGTAGTTTTGTAAATAAAAATTGACTTGCTCCCAACCCGAGTAAATAATAATAAAATAAATCCCAAAAATACTAAACAAAATATAATAAAATCTAATACACTCTAATAAAATGCTATACAACTATATTGAATTAAGCCAATTTCAATTTCTTCATTTTTTTTAAAAAACATAATTTTCTATGTTTTGATTTCTATTTTGTGTATATTTATTGGGTATTTATTTTTTGTGTTTGATTTAGTGCTTATAAGTATTTTTCATATCATGTTATCTACAAACGTGGAAGAAATTTTTAATATAAGTGTGCATCCTCTATTAATTTTTTTTCCTTTTTCCACAAATTATGTGATATTTTTTTTATAGATAAGTAGATAAGCCGATAAAGTATGGAAGCACCTTTTGGAAGCCGTGTAAGAAAGAGACAATTGGAAATATCGAAAGTATTGGAAGTATCTTTTAATGCAAAATTAGATCCCATTTGTCACATTTGGAATTGAGTAAATATTGGGTTCATAAATTTGCATTGATTTATTTATTTTCTTTTGCTATATATTTAGAACTATTGTGTATGATTTTGATCTAGTATCAGTATGTAGTTGGTAATATAGTTTGTACTATTATTACTTAAATGGATAGCTCATGTTTTAAGTCAAAGTTGGTTTCGAAGGTAAAAATTTATTTATAATTCATGCCTTGGATGACCTTCATTCATTTTTGGATTTTCTTAAATGTTTTTCTTTATCATGTCATTGCTCTAGTTGTGAGAATATAGATAGTGTGGAAGTAAATGATTAATAATTATAGGTAATTGATCTAGTATGTAGTTAATAATAAAATTTATCTATAATTTTAAATGTGTTTTGAGTAAGCAAGTGATATTTGTGTATTATTATATTATATTATCCAGTCGAATTTAAGTTGAGCTACGAGTCAAGTTTGAGTCGAGCTACGAGTCGATTTCGAGTTAAGTTTGACTTATAACTAAGTTGAGTCGATTCAAATACTATCTTGCTAAAATTTGACTCATAGTATTTGAATTTGAATTGAGTTCGAACTCGAGTATTTAAATCTCGAGTCTCGAGTCTAGTCGAGTCGAGCCAAACCGAATACTAAATTTTTACGACTTGACTCGCTCAATTAACATCCCTACCTATGTATATAAGTGGGTCCAACATAATGTAGGCAATCACGTGGCAGAGACGGCTGCTCACTACACGGCTGCTCACTACATAAAAGTAATGGGCTTCACGTACTTGGCCCATCAAGGATTGCTTGGGCTCTGAGCCCCATCCTTTCAATTGTTATTTTATGCCCTTTTGTTGTCTGCTTCTTCTTTTCTTATTTTGAAGGCTAATAAAGCTCCTCTACATGGTACTCTTCACCTAAACAATCCTTTAAGGCTCTAAAAAATTTTAAAATGATTTTGTAAAAAATAAAAAGAAAAAAAGAAAGAGCATAATGCTTTCAAAGGAATCTACACCGATCAACGCTTGTCCTAGAAAACGATTGATTAGACTAATGTAATTTAATGTGTTAAAATCCCACACTCTCATGTGGTTAGCATGTGTAGATGATGTCTGACTGGCTTATCCTTATAGATTAATTGAAGGAGTGCAGTTTATTTTTAATATGGGTAACTTCATGAATATGTATATTCTTCTATTTATCAGGAACTTTTATATTTCAATGCAAATAATAACGCAATAAAAAGTAGCAAAATCAATTAATTAATATAATAAGTTACAGATTTCATGTGGTGGTGGCGAAGTTGGTTAGCACGTTGGTCTCATAGCTTTTTCGAGTTAACCTGAGGTCGAGAGAACGAGCCTTTGTCACCCCTTTTTTTTTAACCCTTTATATTGCTTAGTAGTTATGCAACTTTTTAATATTCATCTATACATCATACATGCATTCTACAGATTTTTTTAAAAAAAAATCCACTGTTTGATGAAAAGATAGAAAAGTAAGAGGAATTCTTGGACATAATTTATTTTATTTATTAGTGTCAAATAATCAATATATTGTCTTGCTAGCATGTTGATTTGAAGATCACATTTGCTTGTGGAATCACTACCGATGCTGCATTATTGTAATTTAAAAGCTGAATATATATATTTGTGCCCATACAGAAATTGTTATAATTTTTCAATATAGATTATACAGGGAGATAATCCAACTGAGCATGTTCAAGCCAACAATAAGCCGGTTGTCTACAGGTCACACGTCCATTCCTTCACAAATAATTCTGAAGAGACTGATTATTTAGAGAAGAACTTCATAAGTAAAGAATTACATTTAGGGCATCTGAGATTCATTTTGTCCATCATGACATATAAGTGGCAATGTTTGCAGCCACCTAAGACCATGGAAAATGAGTTGGATGTAACTTCTTGTCCAGTGCATCCATCTGATGTTGATGTAGATGCCCTAGTTCCATGCTGAAATATACTTACTGCAACTGTTGGATCACTGGTTTTTTGACCCTCTAATTGATAGTTTGAAGCCAACAACTGTGGGGGTGACTTAGATGCTTTGTTTTGGCTCTCATGATCACCACTTATCTTTATATTTTCAGTGCCTTCTGGGTTTTCTCCCATCAAATATATAATGGTAGCGAGAGATGTCAGGAAGGAGAGAGATAAAGGGAGTGAGAGGAGAAAGGGGGAGAGATACAGATCAGACTGAGAACGGGAAAGACATGTATGACCCCTAACAAGGAGCTAGCTAGGGATTGAGAAGGTGCAAATTTTTTAGGAAGGAAGGCACTTTGTTAGGCTTTAAATACTAATGGATAAGTAATGCTTTTAGGGTTCCTTTGACTGCAATGGTATCAAGCGAAGTAATTTATGTATCACTTTTCATAGTTGACTTTTTCCTTGAGTTGCCTTAGTCTAGATTAATTTCATCTCAACTAAATTACATGAATTTTTGTGTTTGTTTGTTTAACATCTTATCTTATACATAAATTTGATTATAAACCATTCATTAGCCAACTCATGATTGTTCAATATTCCACTAGGTAAATTTATACTTTTGTGTTTTTGTCTGTCTGTTTTCAAGAACATGATTGTGAAGTTTGAATGCGACTTCCCTTGTTCAAGAGGGATTATTTTAGGTTTTTCATAAGTGTGGAAAATCGTGAGATTAAATTCAATAGGCTTGTTAAACATTTATTTGCTTAAATTCCCCTTATCTATGAGTTAATTTATTTCTTGATAAGGATAATAGATGGTGATGAAGGAAGACCAATGAAAATTAGACATTTTCTTGTCCTATATATAATTGGTTAATTTATTTCTTGATAAGGTTAATAGATGGTGATAAAGGAAGAACAATGAAAATTAGACCTTTTCTTGTCCTATATATAATGGATTAGTTATGGATGACAAAAGGATTCCTTGAATGCAGCATTAATCTTAATCCTGACTAATTCAACCAATTTTTCCCAAATTAATGGGGTTTAAATAGCATAATAAAATGAGTTTGATTGTGCTCTATCAAACATTAAGTAAGGTTGTAATTGATGAATACTGTTTCCATAAATTTAATAAAACTTCTTTACAAATGTTGATTCATGAATGAAATAATAATTGATAAATATTGATTAAGATCTTCATATAGTTTGTACTTTATAGAGTACTCCACCTTTCTTCAAATCGAATAGGCATGTAACAATCCGATCAAATAGCCATTTATTCAAGTTAATTCAAATTAAAGATCTATAAGTATACCCTTGCTAATTAAAAAATCTTTAAATTTATCCATCTAAAAAATTTTATTCTTTAATTCATTTTTATGGGCCTAGCTAGTCCACAGCTAGTTTAGTCCAGCTTTGCAGGATTGGTTATGATACTTTGATATTATATGTAATAATTCTCCCGAAATATATAAATTGATGACATAAGTCATTCTTTCAATATAATTAAATTAAGTTAAAAATTCATAGACACGCGATTTCTGCTAATGTACAAATCTAACCGTAATAACTACTGAGTATATATAAGACTATGGCCATACCCACGAGGGTGACTCATCAAAGAAAGTCGTGACGTTACACTGCTTATTTCCTACATCGTGGAAGTATATGGTACATGATTTATGGCCATTTTACTAGCATCTGACTCGTTTATTTTGTTTAGTATGCCATAGAAATCAACAACTACGAATTAGTAGAATGTTATTTAAAACTTTGCTTTTTGTCTTCCACATTGTGTTTGATGGAAAATGTCTAATTTCTCAGCAAAACCATCTAGTTAGATGTTCCACTAACATGTATCCCTTAAATCACCCAGTTGTATTAACATGCAGATTTACATGGTTCCAAGAAGTCGAGTCTAAGCCTCAAATGATCAATAGCATTCACTAGTTTATATCTATATATGACTTTCATGGTTCTCAACGATACAGCATATTATATATATATATATATATATATATATATATATATATATATATATATATATGAGAGAGAGAGAGAGAGAGAGAGAGAGAGAGAGAGAGAATTCTTTGTGCCCCTAGAGAGAATCGTCTCTGTACCACATATTAATTTGGGCTGTCCGATTATAAGGACGGCCCAGATCTGTTGTTTTTTTTTAAAAAAAAAACCTAACTTTGATTTGGGTCGTTCGATTATGAGGACGACCTAGATCTATTTTAAAAAAAGAAAATACGGTGGCCATTGAGTATGCTGCTGGTAGATTTGTCTTGCCGCTCGCTGGCCAAATCAAGCTGCGAGGCTGCCAGACATGGTCCGCCATGGCCAGATCAGGCCGGTGAGCGGCCACCATAGCTAGATGTGGCGGCCACCACGGCTAGATCTGGTGGTCGCCGTAGGCAGATCTGACCGCCGCCGGCCGTGGGCGGCCTTGTCTAGCCACCCATTGGCCAAATCGGGCCGTGGAGCGGCAGGACATGGTCCTTCGTGGCCAGATCAGGCCGCAACAAGAAAAAAAGTTTGTGCCGCAAACACCCCTCTCCCCCTTGACCCCGTCATCCTGCCCCCCATGGCTCGGCCAGGGGTAGGAAAAGTTTCCTATTCCAAACTTTCATCTACGTCGTCCGATTACAACGACGACCCATATCTTTTTTTTAAAAAAAACTAAATTGTAATTTAGGTCGTCTGATTATAAGGACTGTCCATATCCTCGAGTCCAGCTGCGGCACCCTATTGCCCACTGGGAGGAGGTGGCCACTGTCGTCATCCCCTGCTCCCCCTCTGACTCTGACTCCTCCTACAGCACCACGACGACAACGGCGCCAACAACACTTGCAGCCTCCATTGCCTCATGTCCAACTGCATTGACGTCGGTGGGGTTGGGCATCACGGCGGCAGGATCGGCCGCAGGGGAGGGCGGGCGTTTGTGGGGGGAGGGGGCGTCCGTGGGCAAAGGAGGGGGGAGCGTCCGCTGGTGGGGGAGGGGAGTGTGTAAAATCCGCGACTCGAGTCAGGGTTTTATAATCGTTAGCGGGTCGGTTCGACCATGGTCCGAGTTGGTTCAGCTTTCAGAACACGTGTGCAGGGCCGAGGCCGACCGTGTGCACGTGCTATGAGGGTTCTTGTATACCCAACTATTGATGATAGCGTCAGATACGCATCAGCAGACTGAGTTATCAGTAGATATGAGAGTATACAGTTGATGATTTTATTTTTTTATGTTGTGACCGTAGAATTAGTTTAGGCTGAATAACACATTAGGATGCGTTAGATGGTATTTGGGTGGGTTATTAGTTATATAGCATGTCATTTGGATGTTGTTGTGTTTGTTTTATTTTATGAGATTTTTCCATATTTTTCTAGATTTTTTTAGAATTTATTACGAACTAGTTATTATTTTGACTCGAGTAGGAATCGAGTCAATACTTATTTACGAGTTTGCCATTAGGGGTGTTTTTCTCCCTCCCGACACTTCCTCACCCAAACCCTACCACCGCCGCCCACTGTGGTCGCCGCTGCCACTGCTGCCAATGCCGCACAACCGCCGATCAACGCCGCCCCACCCCGCCGTGCAGTCGTCGTGCCGCCACGACCCACCCCGGCCACCATCTCGCCGCCACGACGCCGGAATCGCCCCACAAGCTGCGACTCCCCCCTTGTCGATTTGCCGCCGTTCGGGTCAGCGTCGTCACCGCCGTGACCCCGACAACCACCACCTTGACCTCGCCGACATTTCCCCCATCATCCCGACTGCCGTCGAGGCCGGCCGTAGCCCCGATCGGAGCAAGCCGCCGCTCGTTTTCGACGCTCCGCCGACAGCCATCGCCGCCCCGGCTACCCTGTTTGACACCACCATCGGACCAAGCTCGTCGAGCTGGTGTCGATAGACCCCCTGATTGCCCCGTCCAGAATCATCGCCGGAAAACCGCCGGAAATCCGCCGACACTCGCCGGAAAACCGCCAGAAAATTGGATTCGTGTGAAATTCGCCGGATCATCTGCCGAACGCACCCGGTCGAATCCGATTGGACTTCGGACGCCGCTAGGTGCCGAATTCGAGTTTCGAGCCACGAAACGGAAACCCTAGCCGTCGCCGATTTTCGACGACGCGAGGTATAAATTACTCCGACATAAATTCTTAAGTTTTGTAATTATTAGGGAAGCATGGTAGACTAGATAATTAGATGAATTTTTGTGTTTTTGACGTGTCTGTATGTTTGTGTGTAATTTAATAAAAATTATGAAATTAGTTGATTGATGAGTGTTAAAATGGAAAAGTAAGGAATTAATTAGGTGAACTAATTAATTACCCTGATTTCATGAGACGTAGATTGAAAACTCACTAGGATTGACTTAGGATGAATGTGTGATGATTGATGCGTGATTGCGTCGATTGTGTGTGCATGCTATAGGATGTGTGATTCATCATGCGGGCGTTAGCTTTTAGCTTGATTGTGTAGGTACGGTGTAGGAGCTCGCCGCCTAGGCGCGTGGACCCGTTTGGAGCTTCTACCAGGTCCGTTTAGGACTCGTTCTCTGTTTTTACGCTACTCTATTGTGTATTTGATTTATCATGTGCAGGACGAGTTAAGTGGCGTTTTATCGGATCCCACTTAACTCGGGCCATGTTAGCCAACAATTTTCTGGATTAATAACCCTCGAGGATGAGATCCCTCGAGCTTGTTTTCGAAAATAAGATCCACCTCAAGTTGCCTTCGGGCCTATTATAATAAATCCCGACCCAACCCTATAAATAATTTTATCGAGTTTTCAGTGGGACAAGAGGAGATGAATCGACTTGCACGTACCATGAGCGGATGCCGTGACAGTCAAAGCGGGCTCTGGATTAGTGCCAGCGGACTGTACCATTCCCGAGGGATCCTGACAACTCTGCGTTTGAGTTCCTCACACCCGGAGGACGTGGAGGTTTACGGGTACTGTTTAGTACAGCGCATGTCCGGACTTGTGGTTCAAAGGGTACTAAAGGCGACTGTCTGAGAGTACTCGGCCTACGTGCTCAAGGCCAGGAGAGATATGGAGGTTCGGAGAGGGCTTAGGATAAAAGTTTTATGTGAAGTACTGAAAAGAAGTGTCGTGAGCGGCATAGTATCAGATAGATTGGGATGCTGTTGAGTCAGCTGCTCGACGGCTCCTCTGTAGTTGCCCTTATGAGAGTTCTTGAGGAAGATATATGTGATGGTTTGCTTTCCATGAGAGTTTGCTCTCATGTTCCAGTTTGATATTAGTTATTTCCGGACCAGTGACACCCATTGCTGACGTTTTTCTATATATATGTAGGTGAGAAATGCGAGGGATGAAAGCTGTCGGGACTGCAGAGGAGCAGCACGGAACCGCGCACACATGTACCTACCGCGTGTAATGTATAATGATGGTGTGTTAATGCTGTGTGAATGATAATTAGGATGTTTTTGTCTTGATGAATTGCTTATTATGAAACGAACGGATAATTGTGAATGAGTAGGAAGCCTTGGAGTTCAGACTCGGCTTAGATGAAAACAAATGAGATAATGATGAATGCTACGGTAGATTGTCATGTTTTATCGTATTTTGATAAAATATTTATATACCCTTGTTGTTGACAGGTTGGCCCCTATTACACTTTTAGGGGAGATTTTGTCCGTTTTTTCGTAAAAATTAATGAATTTTTAATTAAAATTTCTTGTTGTTGCATGGTTTTGTTTTGCTTGCACATCATAGCATGCATGTAGGACTACGTTAGAACCCACACATCCCATCTATGCATTTCATGTTTGCATCTCTATTTTGAGACATCGAGGGCAGATCCGGGTCGGCTTAACTGAACCCAGTAAATTAGCGAACGGTTCAGTCGCTGGTGACATTTCTGGGTCGGTTCACGGGTGAGCCGAAATGGGGTGTTACAGAGTGTCCGTGGCCGGGGGATGGAGGAGTGTCTGCGGCTGGGGAGGAGTCGTCACGGGCAACGTGTGTTGAGGGGAAGTAGGGGGCATCCGCGGAGGGAGGGGGAACGGGGTAGAGAAGGGAGTCGCGGCGGCCTGTGACTCCCTTCTCTACCCCGCTCCCCCTCCACCCCACCGTCTCACCTCGGCTGCTACATCCCCTTCGAACCCTCCCTCCTCTACACCGCTCCCCTCCCTCCCCGTCGCAGACGCTCCTCGACCCCTCTGTCCCGTCACAGCCGCCACCCCTTCCGGTCGCGCCACCCATGATGACTCCCTCCCCCGTCGCGGACGCTTTCCCCCTTCCCCCGCAACTCCCTCCTCTACCCCACTCCCCACCTCCCCCCGCCGCGGACGCCCCCGCCACCCCTCCCCGGTCCTCCTCAACCTTGTTGTCTTGCCGTGGCAGCTACCTCCTCCTCGATCCCTCCCTCCTCTACCCTGCTCCCCCCTCCCCCACCACGGACACTCCCCCTCCCCCGGCCGCAGATGCTCCCCCTCCTTCACCATCAGACACTCCCCTTCCCGCCCAGGCAGCTGTGCTGGAACCTGGTTGCCGGTGGTGGAGGATTTTTTATCATTAAATTTAGGCCGTCTGATCATAAGGACAACCTAAATTAGAGCTTGGGGCAGGAAACTTTTCCCTACCCCTGGCTTCCTGCCCCAAACTTATATAAACTTTACCCTTCATACCCATATATATATATATATTGTTGACATGAATTGATGTGCTTAATAATTATCTAAATTGGGTTAGTTCAATTCATGCAATATTATTCCGAATAAGAACATTTTATGTAGCTAATTTCACCTACCCCAAGCCCACTTGGCCATATACTCAACAGAAAACAAAATTAAGGACCGCCCACAAAGCCCAAATAGTGTATGGACTAGTGGACTAGAAATCAAAGAATATCTGGCTAGACTTCACAATAGTTTGAGCGTTTTAGGCCGGCTCCCTCATGAATAATGCCAAAAACCTGAACAAAAAATGGCCATTTTGCTGCCCAAAAAGAAAACTCAACCAATTTAGCATGTTGACCCAAATCGAGCAGCCCACAGTTCGCATTTGGCTTACTTCTTCTTCACCTTAGTGGCCGCTTGTCCTCCTCAATTTTCTTCAACCTTCGTATTACATTTCGTCTCTTCTAGCCGTTTCACCCATTAAAGAATGGCCGGCCAACTCCTCACAATGATCTCCCCATCTCCTTGTCCTTCACCTAGCCACCAAATGATGTTGTCCCTCCTAATCTATTCACTTGAATATATAAACACATCACCCATCCATACAGTTAGTGAAGCAATGGAGAAGTATCAATCACTAAGAACTTCCTCTGAGTTGATATTCATCTCTATCATTTTATCTTTTCTTGCTTTATCTTCTTCTCATGTTAGTGATTTCGTTTCCTGTTTAGCTGCTAGTGGCGTGAGGAATGTGACATTGTTCGCACAAGTGGACCGGGATGGAGCTGCTGCCTATTATAATCTACTGAACTTCTCCATCCAAAACCTCCGGTTCGCCACATGGGCCGTCGCAAAGCCGAACGCCATCGTCTTGCCGGCGAACGTGGAGGAGCTGGCCGGCACCATTTTGTGTGTTAGAGAGCAAGGGCCATGGAATGTCAGGGTCCGGAGTGGGGGACACAGCTACGAAGGCTTGTCTTCAATTGCTGACCACAAAGCCCCATTTGTGATTGTAGACATGATGAACCTGAACCGGGTTGAAGTGGATCTCCGGTCCGAAACCGCTTGGGTGGAAGCTGGTGCAACCCTGGGGGAGACCTACCATGCAATCGCCCACTCGAGCGATTCACTAGGGTTTCCGGCGGGGTCGTGCCCCACTGTGGGCAGCGGTGGTCACATTGCCGGCGGTGGATTCGGATTTATGTCAAGGAAATTCGGTCTTGCTGCCGATAATGTTATCGATGCAGTCCTCGTGGACAGCGATGGCCGAATTTTGAATCGGGATTCCATGGGCGAGGATGTGTTTTGGGCCATTAGGGGAGGTGGGGGTGGGACATGGGGGGCTGTCTATGCTTGGAAAATCCAGCTTGTCCGGGTTCCGAAAACTCTCACCGGGTTCGTTGTGTCCAGACCCGGGTCGCCTAGACAAGTAGCCGAGTTAGTCCACAAATGGCAGTTGGTTGGGCCAAAACTTCCAGGTGACTTCTACTTGTCACTCTTTGTGGGCGCCGGTTTGCCGGAGGCAAAAAAACCATCGGTGTCTCAGCTACCTTCAAAGGCTTTTACTTAGGTCCCAAAGCAAAGGCAGCTTCAATCATGGAAAGGGTCTTCCCAGAGCTATCCATACTTGAAGAAGATTGTGAGGAAATGAGCTGGATTGAATCCGTTCTCTACTTCTCGGGCCTTGAAGATGGTAGTTCAATCGACAACTTGAAGGACAGAGAGCTACATGACAAACACTATTTCAAAGGAAAATCAGACTATGTTGCAGAAGTGATTTCAGTTGAAGACATCTTAATGATCATTAACATATTGTCACAGGAGCCCAAAGGGTACCTGATATTGGATCCATATGGAGGCATTTTGGAGAATATTAGCAGCAATTCACTTCCATTTCCTCACAGAGAAGGCAATCTTTATTGCATTCAACATCTAGTGGAGTGGAAGGAGGAGGATAATTGGAGGAGCAAGGAGCTTATGAAGTGGTTGGGTGGATTATATGATGCCATGGTTGGGCTAGTTTCAAAGGGCCCAAGAGCTGCCTATGTGAACTATCTGGATCTAGACCTTGGTGTTATAGATTGGAGCAATAGGAGCAATATGTCGGAAAGTGAGGTGGAGATGGCCAGGGAATGGGGTGAGAAGTACTTCTTGGGGAATTTTGATCGGCTGGTGAAAGCTAAGACAGAGATTGATCCCAACAATGTATTCAACAACCCTCAGAGCATTCCTCCACTGCCTCCTGCTTTGGGGCTTGCTGATCAATGAAACGAATCTCTTGTTTCTAGAAATATTATAAATAAATAACGGTGCCGCTTTCCCACTTATTATATAAATTTATGCATGTAACTATGTAAGTGAATTGTTGATAAAGTTATAACTGTTTGATTGCTTGCTTGAAAAGAAATGTTTACAACCATTTGTTTAGTACTGTTAGTCAGCCATCTACACTCCCCAGTGAATTCAAGTTATGAGGTGAAAACATTGGGGATTTAGATTTAGCGGGACTTTGTTTGGTCTTTGGACATATTCCTACCAGATCTGATCAACTAGAGTACACATATAATTTAGAAACTCTATTTAACTCTAAAACTTCTTTAAATCGACTTCACTTGATAGATTGTTAGGTTAAACTTTGTAGATGATTCTTGGTTGACAGAGTTTTTGATGACTCTCCAAATCAAGTAAAAAGAGGTATTAGACATTTTTTTAATGTAGTTAAACAAATATTATAAAATAATTTAAATCGTATAAATATTAATTTCAAAGTGTTAAAGTGAACAATATATACTAATTTTATAACCCATCCGTCCAATGGAGTCCGAATTCCGAACTTTTAAAAATACAACTAGAATCTTCAATGTGATGGCTTCTAACTTCAATCTTTATAACAGCTTCTAAGCTACAAGATCACATCTTTCACATGATGAATAAGTGTCAACTTGTTCGTGCAAATTAATATTCAGACTAAATTAGATTTCACGCGCGCATGCATCCAATTTAATCTCCAAAACAACAAAAGAAAACAGACATTCAAATAACTCCACTAACAAAAGTTGAAAAAAAAACATTAAAACAAACTCTGTGGTGTGTGTGTGTCTATATATATATATATATATATATATATATATATATATATATATATATATATATATATATATATATATATATATATATGCATGTATGTATCTATGTATATATATCCCACTAATTGTGCCACGTACTCGGCCACTGCACATTTTTGATGGCCACGTCGTCTTGAATTATTTAAAGAAAAAATTAGTGGTTGTCTTCTCTTAATCTGGTCATGAACTTGTCGTTAATGTTTGGATTAACGGGAAGAATTCTCCTTTGTCTTTACGATTGCATCTTGACTATTAATAATTGATTGTTGGCTACAACGTCGTAATCCGATCATATATTGTTTCCGCGAAATTAGATGTAGGTGACCATACAAAATGCAACTAAGCAGTCACTTGCAACACAACGTGAGAATGGAAGTAACTCGTTGTAACGTTTTACATATGCTGGACATTGTGTCCTGCAGCACAGCCATCCCGCCCCACCCCACGCCCCTTGCTATGCCCCGCGCCCCTCCCACCGCGCCCCTCGCCCCGCCCCACCCCCTCCCCCGCCCCTCTGTATTGCCGTGAAACTTTGGGTCACTCGAGGTTGCCGTGGTTGCGAGGCGGCAATGGCCAGCGGAGTCGCTGGCTAGCAGTGAGCGGCCTGTGGTCTAGCGCAGGCGGAACCTGCAACGACGGCAAAGTAGAGGAGCTTCCTCTATTTTGGTTCCTCTGTTTCTCCATCAGTGCGGCGCAGCACGCCGGCGGGAGGCATCGGCTTGGGAGTTACGTGAGTAGGCAATTACAGTACGGTCGGCGGTGGTGTAGGTGACGGCGGCGGTGAACTCACCAGCGGTCCGGGTGGCAGGGAAAAAAGAGGAGAGGGGCGATCGTCGGTAGGGGAGAAAGTCGGGGGGTGAAAATAAGGTGGGGGGGGGGCAATTTAGTAATAAAAATTTTATTCGTCCCCGACTCGAGTCAATATTACAAAATAAATTATATATATATATATATATAAAATAATTTTACAATAAAAACTTAACTCACGCCCAACAAGAGTCAAGTTTTTATTAGGAAATTTTTTTTATATTTTTTAAAATTTATTTTGTAATATTAACTCTAGTCGGAAACAAGTCAATTTTTTATTACAAAATTATTTTATATATTTTTTAAATTTTATTTTATAATATTGACTCAAGTCGGGATGAGTCAAGTTTTTATTATGAAATAAAATTTTAAAAAATAAACTAATTCTGCAAATTTTTTTAAAAAAATTTATTTCGTAATATTGACTCGAGTCGGTAGCGAGTCAAGTTTTTATTACAAAATTATTTTATATATTTTTTGAAATTTTATTTGTTAATATTGATTCAAATTGGGAATGAGTTAAGTTTTTATAATAAAATTATTATATATATATTTTAAAATTTATTTCATAATATTGTTTAGAGTTTGGAGCGAGTCAAGTTTTTATTACGAAACTACTTATGCCTATTTCTTTTTAGACTCAAGTTAATATTCTGAAATACATCTTGAAAAATATGAAAAAAAGATTGAAATACTATAAAATAAAGTAATCCATTATAACTTGATTATTTTATTTTATGGTATTTTACTATATTTGTTTTATATTTTTTGGGATATATTTCGTAATATTGACTCGAGTCAGGAGCGGTCAAGTTTTTATTACAAAATTTTCATTGATCGGTGGGGGAGAAAACAGGGTTGGTGAAGAAAAATGAAACAATGTCAATTTTGTAATAAAAACTTGACTCGCTCTCGACTAAAGTCAATATTATAAAATATATCCCAAAAAATATAAAAAATATAGTAAAATACCATAAAATAAATTAATCGAGTTCTAATGGTTTATTTTATTTTATGGTATTTTACTTTATTTTTTCAAATTTTTTGAGATGTATTTCGTAATATTGACTCGAGTCAGGAGTGAGTTAAAGTTTTTATTACGAAATTATATTTTTTAAAAAAATTATTTCATAATATTAATTTGAGTTGGGAGGAAGTCAAATATTTATTACGAAATTATTTTATTTTATTTTTTAAAATTCATTTCGTAATATTGATTCACAGTCGAGAGCGAGTCAAATGTTTATTACAAAATTGCCATTGCCCTTTCCTTCCCCCTCTGTTTTGTCGCTGCCGCCCCACCACAAGCAGCCTTGTCATCGACGACCTCACCGCCTGCCGCTCGTTGCCTTCCCGACTCTTCCCCAGGCCTGGACGGCGTACGCCCGGGGTCGCCGTGCAGCACAGCCAAGCGGCCCCTCTGCACAGCTCGCATCCTTGCCACCACTGCCATGGCCCCTCTGCCTGGATCTCGTCGACGATCGAGCGGATATCACTGTCGCTGCCGAGGGAGAGGGGGATGAGGAGGCTATCGACATTGGTGGCAACAGCGTTGGCGATGGAGATGGAGCGATCGGTCACGGAGAAGGTAGTGAGGTGGGAGAGGATACAGGAGGGGATGCTGGACTTGATGACGGTGGCGAGGTGGTGACAGCATTGGCCGGCGGCATCGCTGATTGTTAGCGCGTGGCCAGCGGCAATGGCGAGGTACCGGCGGTGGGGTAGCGCGGCGCGGCAAAATAGGGCAGGGGGGAAGAAACGGTGGCAAATGCGGGGAAGAAGAAGGGGTGGGGGGATTGGAGTTTATTTTCCAGCCATTGGATTGCAATCCAACGGCTGAAATCAAACTGCATCACAGCCAACTTGGTTGTGCTGCAGGATAGTTTTCTTTTCTCTTATATATATATATATATATATATATAAAGAAAATTTTATTCGAGTCTGGGATAGGAAAAATTTCTTACCCTAAATTTATTTAGTCTGTTGATTATAAGGATAACCCAAATTAAATGTATTTTTTTAAAAAATTAACCCCACATCTTAGTGGTGCTGCCAGCCGAAGAGGACAGTCGAACTACGCTGCCTAGGCCAGATTTGCTGGGAGGTTGATCAGACCTGGTTGGCCGTAAAACTTGATAGTACTTTAAAATTTTTAATATAATATGTTGATCCTTCAATTACTTCTTGAACCTTGATGTTAAATTTTTGTAATAAACGCTTGGATTGCCACATCCATATTTTGGAAAACATATTGACATTAGTTTAATTACATATATTTTAGTAAATTAATAAAACTTATGAATAGTGTTAATAAAAATTGCATATCTCTTTATCGATGATTACCATATCTAATCCTAAGTATTAGTCTTCATTTGAGACTTTATATGTATCTCAAAATACTATTATTCCTTCTTTGATTCAAGTAGACGTTTTTTTCTCGTCCAATTGAGAAGCCTTTTATATAGCGAAGAATTTATAGTATTCATCTGCAAAAGATAATAGATATAGATAAAAATGAATAGAAAATAAATGAAGGGCATAAATTATATTAGTAAATTATTTTTTTCAAAGAATAGAATAAAATATTGAGAGGTGAACCCACCTTTTTCTTTAGAAGATTTATCTAGTTTTTGGTGTTTTGTGCTTCACTTTGCGAGAAATCCGTCTATAAACTATTTTACTTGGATTATAATCCGTCTATACATCGAGTAGAGAAAGAAAAGTAAGTAAGAACTTTTGGTGGAAACTACATATTTTTCTATTAAAGAAGAAATTTGAACATACATTGAGTAGAGAGAAAAATAAGTAAGAACACTTCGTAGAAACTATATTCCTTGCACTTCGAAGATATATTGAGTAGAGTAAAAATAAAAATAAAAGCTATCCATCAAGCAACTATAAACATGAAGACTATTAGGATTAAATATATTTAAAAAAAATAAAAGCACTTAGATCAGACTCATGCATGAACTTACAAAAGTAGATAAAAAGAAAAGAAGAGAAGAAGGGAAAATATCATAAATAGTTAGCTTTCAAAGTTTTAATTGAAAAATAGCCAAGTTTATAAAATTATATCAGATATAATCTTTTTTAAAACTTTTATATTAATGATGACCAAATTCCATCATTTTCATTTAATAATGAAAATACCCATAAAATTTATTTTTATTAATACCAAAGTAGATAATGGATAAAAGTAATAATTTTTACTAACTTTATATATATATATATATACATGAGGAGTGATTTGCTGTACTGCAGCACAGCCAAGATGGCTGAGCTGCAGTGTTTCAGCCGTTGGATCAAATCCAACGGCTGAAACATGACAACCATAAAAAAAAAGTTTGCTCCGCCGCCGGCCGACGCGTCGCCGCCACCCCGGCCGACGCGACGCCACCCCCTACCCCGCCCGTCGCCGCCCCGCCGGGGGCGGCGACGTATCCGCCGGGCGACGGGCGGCGGATCTAGCCGGCCCGGGTCTTCCCCTACCGGCCCGCCGCCCCGCCGCCGGGCGACACCACCGCCGCTCGTCCCCGCCCGCCACCCCGCCGCGCGACGCCCCGCCCGCCACCCCGCCCGCCCGCCACCCCGCCGCGCGCGCCCCGCCCGCCACCCCGCCCCGCCCGCCACCCCGCCGCGCGCGCCCCGCCCGCCACCCCGTCCCCCGCCCGCCACCCCGCCGCGCGACGCCCCCGTCCCTCGTCCTCCGTCCCCCGCCCGCCACCCCGCCGCGCCCCCCTCGGCCCCGCCGCCACCCTGCCCCGCCCCCTTCGGCCCCCGCCGCCACCCCGCCGCGCCCCCCTCGGCCCCCGCCCGCCACCCCGCCGCGCCCCCTCGGCCTCCGCCCGCCACCCAGCCGTGCCGCGCCCCGCGCCCCCGTCCCCTGTCGCCGGTGCCCCCCGGCCATCGCCGGTGCCGGGCAGCCTTCCCGCCCCTCCGCCGTCGCTGCTGCGGCGGCGCCGGCGCCGCCCCCCTTTTTTTCCTTTTTTTTAGATCTTGGCCGTTGGATGCTAATCCAACGGCCAAGATCATACTGCAGAGCTGTGCTGCAGTACAGGAAGATTTATTCCTATATATATATATATATATATAATTACTAATAAATGATAAATAGACTCTAAAATTATATTATTGATGATTGGCTGAAAAGAAAAGTAAAAAATATTTTTTATTGAATTTTGGACCATCAAAAATAAATTGAACTTTGGACCATCAAAAATGAAAATTATATTCAAAATATTTTTTTTGGGTGTTTAAAATTTGAATTTAAAATTGGCATATTTTATTAGAAATTAAAACAAATTTATCTATTTTTTTATTATGAATAAATTTTAAAAAGTGAAATATCAATCATCAAATAAAAACATGAAAATTTGAAGCTAAATTAAGGGCATTTATGTTAATAAAATAAGTATTATGAGCCAAATACTCTGAAAGTATATCAATTGGTTATATGTGAAATAAAATTTGAAATCTAACTATATTTGATATAAATTTAAATTTTTAGTTATTTATGATAGAAAATATTAAAATTTGACTATTTATAATATTTTTTGAAAAAATAAAGTTTATCTTAGGCAAAAACTGCCCAATTAATTGACCAAGTTTTTTGTCAAACCAATCTCACCAAAATTCTCCTCGGGGGAAAAATACCAATTTTAAATTTCCATGCACTTAATTAATGAACCAATGCATATTAAATATACTCTTATTAAATACCTCTGATTGAAAGTAAGAGATTTCATTAATCAAAATATAAAAAATATATAAAAATAAAAAAAATTATTATAATTTATCTCTTACTTTTAATGTCAAATCAATCTCACCCCAAGTCTCCATGGGAAAATAAACACCAACTTTAAATTTTCTTCCTAGGTAAACTTTTCTTTAGATATATATATATATCAGTGTGCATGCGTTGATGCCAATGTATTGGACGATGGAACGTTTACAATTGCCATTTGAAGATGGTCGTGAACTGATTGAGCTTGTAGAGATTAACCATTCAGTGTAATTTGCTTTGCAAGGAATAAAACGGAGCAACATCCCAATATAATGGGCCGGCATTCATTTCTCTCTAATTAGTGGCCATAATAAAAGGATAATTATATACATATGTTTTCTAGGACTGTTTTTGGTGAAGTTTTTATGGAGTTTTTTTTATGGTAACATTTTATTCAATTTTATTAATGAGAATAATTCCGACTAACCAAAATCAAATTACTGGCGGATAAGTTGCATATTTATGAACTTTGGTTTAAGTGAATAAACTATGTTTGCTATCCGTGTGGGGATTTTGACCCATAAAAATATAATGACCACCTTCAAACAGAAAATACTCGCAATAATTAGAAGACCCACAATTTTTTTTAAAAAAAACTAATTTGTTGCATTATCATTTTAATTAAAATTTTTGTGTGTAATATTAAAAAAACACGAGGCATACAATTTAGAAGATTTTATTCCATATTGAAGGGATCCCATCAATTCAACTATTCTCATGTGCGGCCATTGGCATATAAGCAAGCATCCATCGAAAATATCAAAAGACAATAGTCTCGAAAAAATTATATGATTAGTTTCCTAAGAATAAGTTCATCTATTTATTTTATTTTACATATTAGTGTGTGGCAAAAGAAAAAAATGGAATAGAATATGTATCATAATCGTTATCTAACTGACACGACTCACTCGACCTCAAAAAACAATATTAGTCAACGACTCTTTAAAGTCTACGTGAATAATTGTCTCTTAATTAAGTGTACGTGAGGAATTAAATAACGCACATTATCAATTAATTAATTAATTAACACACATAATTAGCTTTTTTCAAAAGCTCAAAGTATACGCAAATTATACTAGTGGATAAAGTAGTGCTTAATTATGTGCTTCTAAGACGTTGCCCTATTCCTTATCCATTTCGTTAAGAAAGCAAGAGATAATCCGCGTTTATTGAGAAGTCATGATTCCCAAGTTGTGGAAACATGATTCTTTTATCCAACAAGAAGAAGCAATGGGAAATTTGACAAACAGATTAGTATAAAAATCGATCAACTCTTTCTGGATTCGCCATTCATGGTTGCACTTGGACCTCAACATCCTCGGTAGGCCGAGTTTGGGTTTGCTTCACCATGCAGCTTTGAGGGTCCATGTTCTTCCCCCATAGCAAAATGTACAGCCCAGCAATCACAAGAACTGACCCGAGTACACTTCATTTTGGTTGAAAAAAATAAACACAATGTTAGAGGCATTGAACGACATTTAAGCAAGTGAACTGAAGCTCAGAAGAATCTACCTTCCGAGGTAAATTTGCTCCTTGAGAACAAAGAAGTCGATAATGGCGACGATAATCTGTATAAGGGGACTAAACGCAGCAGTGAAAACGGGGCCTCTTTTCTTTACACACGATGACATTATCACATATCCTAGACCAGATCCCACCATTCCCTGAATGCACCATGCACCAATTCATGCACTATTAGCAGTGAACAATTGCACTGTTATCGTCTTCAAGTTGAGCCATAGACTTAATATATACCAGTCGACAATACAAATCTTTAAGTGGCATATGCAGTATATACTATTGTAGGATTAATATTAAGAATACTTACAGCATAAATAACAGTGATAATCTGTAACTTGCCATTCAAGATCCACAAGGAGAAGTCTCTCTCAGTGATGATACCCAGAGCAGCACACTGGAGTGCACTGAAGAAGGAGATCATAGCTGTGTTGGAATAGGGTGCAGGATAGCTCTTGCATATCTTTGCCTGGAAAAGAAACCAGGTAGACCAACAAAGGCAACCACCAAAAAGGGCAATGGACCCTATACTCCACCTCTTTGCTTGATTCTTCTGAAATCCTACTTCTCCGGCATGGATTGGTCTTAATCCCGACGTACTGTTGAAGTGTTTGCTATGTGTCAGTGCAACTCCCTTGTACAAGGTCAGTATCATAGCTCCACTAACACACACAGAGGTTCCCAGCACCTTGGCTTTTCCGGCTTTAGTCTTTAAGTTGGCTGTCTCCAACCTTAAGCATCGACACAAACGATGAGATTAAGTCGTTGATCAGTTATATTGGTTGAAAAAGAAAGGCCTATAAGGTTTGTTATTTTATATATATATATATATATAAAGTGAGAGATGCATAAATCTTAAATATTATTCGTATGATTACAAATAACAAAACTTTAAACCCGATAATATTTGTTACTTAGCTTTCCTTTAAACTGTACGGACCTAGTGTTATTGTGTAAGTATCTCTTGCATATAATATTCAACTAGGGTGCCAATAGTACATGGTATCTGATACGTGTACTACTCACCCAAAAGGTATAGCCATTAGAAACGTTGCAACTGGTACCATGTTGATGAAAGCGCAAGCAAAGGTTGCCGATGTGCATTGCAGTCCGAAAAGAAAAAGGTACTGGGTGAGGGTAGCCCTTAACAAGAATACCAAATTGCACATGAGACTTGTGAGAACTTCATAGAAACTGCCAACATATTTTTGAACTTGGGTGAGGGCAGCCCTTAAAAAGAATACCAAGTTCATGAAAACTGTTCTGCATTACGTTATCAGAAATATACCCTGATAATGCACTGAAGAAAAGCTGCCAAAAGATGCTAAAGGTGAGCTTAGGACGAGTTTTCCTGCACTAACACACAACTGCTTAGCATCAATTTAAGAAACCATGAAATTTTCTTCCTTAAGTCTGCTATATATCAAATTAATTTGATGCATACGTACCTTCCAAACAATATGCCACTGGCCCAAGAAAATTGCTGCCACTGATAGTCTGTAAGTGACAAGGACCAAAATATTCATACCATCATCAAGAACCTTCTTGATGAGAACGTTGGCAATCGCAAAAGCCACTTCTGCAGCTACCATTCCAACCACAGGTTTCCATTGATCACAACTGCTGCCAATCTCAACCATTGTACCCTCTTTTGTTTACCCTGTCTGATTCGCAATCTCTCTTAGTAGCCTATTTATATAGAAAGTTTTAAGACAAGAACAAAATTATATCTAAATTCCAGCATTGTTTGCACTTGCACAAGTTTTCAAATATTTTAAGCTTTAAACCATCGCCTTTATATTCGCTTTTATCTTCGGAATGTGATCGTGTCTCTACGAGCGGCAAATTATGGAGAAGAATCAGAGCAATTTCATTTTTTATGGAGCCATCACCAACTCCGCATTAAGTTAAATAAGCATTCTTTAGGCTGGAATAAGATATCACATCAATCCTTATAAAGAGATTCTCCACCTGTGGTGTTAGAAAGTGATGTAATATATAATTTCTTGGGCTTATAAGATATGATGTAATAACTATGAACTTGAGGGTACTTATGTACTAAACCTATCTTTTTTATATCTTATATCCGAGAGCCAACTTTTGGAAAGTAGCAAGAAAGCGAAAAAAAGAGAAGGAAAAGACCTTTTGATCATCCCCTTTCTATTTGGTAAGATTTTATTTTTTATCAATTATTTTCAACCTATATTCTTCCCATCTATCTTCTCCCTAACAAATTTAGTATCAAAGTTTTGGTTTCCTCTCATCATCTTCTATTGAAAACCTTTTGAAAAAAAATTCATTTTTTCAAAATATAGATAAAGAAAAATCATGACTTTAGATAGTCTACAAAAATTATTACTCTAATGTTTAATGTAGATGAAAAGAGTTATGATTATTAGAGTACACAATTGAAGACACTCTTTATTTCACAAGACTTGTGGGATATGCTAGAAAATTTGTATGAAGAGTCTCAAAGTAATGAAGTTCTAGCCATTTGGAGTAAAGATAAGAAGTAAAAGTATAAAAAGAAAAAGAAAAGAGATGCAAAAACTCTCTTCTTCATTCAACAAGTAGTAAGTAAAACTATTTTTCCAAGGATTATGAGAGCAACAAAATCCATTGATACTTGGAAAATTTTGAAGAATGAATTCAAAGGCAACAACAAGGTAATTTTAGCAAAACTTTAAAATTTATGGACTGATTTTAATAATATGAGTACGAAGGAAGGTTTGTCATTGTGAGATACAACAAAAATACGAGAAAAATGAGTCTTCAAATAAGTTTCATGATGGAAGAAGTAGATGACAAAAGAGAAGTCATTACAATGGTGATGGAGAAAATTATAAAGGTAGAAAAGAAAATTATAATGACAATAGAGGACAAAGCTATGGAAGAGGCCAAAATCAAAATAGGACAAGAGGACCAATCTTATTGCCAAGGATTGCTATCAATGATGCAAGAGATGTCCACACCATGCATGTGATCAAAAAGATTGTATTTACAAGCTAAACTATCAAGGCTAAGTTGAAAAGGAAGAGACGAAAGCCCACTATATTGAGAAAATGATAAAGGAGGTGATGTATTTTAATCTTACATGCCTACTCAAGAGGAATATAATGATGTTTGGTATGTAGATAGTAGATGTAACAATCACATGACTAGAAATAAAAAGAACTTTGTGAAATTTGATGATAATTTCTCCTCTAATGTGAATTTTGGTGATCACAAAGGAAGAGAAATTGTTGGCAAAGGTGTAATTTCAGTGCAAAGCAAGCAAAGAACTTTTAAATTTATTCATGATGTGTATTATATACCCAGCTTGGCTACAAATTTGGTCAGTGTTGGACGATTGCTTCAAAAAGGAAACAAGGTGACTTTTGATAACAAAGAGTGTGGAATTTTTGATAAAGGTAATAATCAAGTAATTACCAAAGTGGAGATGAATGGTAGTAAAGTTTTTCAATTGAAAATGCCTTCTTGTGAGAATTATGGATTGAAAACTACTTGTGATGATATATCTCTTTTTGGAACTTGAGGTATGGTCACTTGAATTTTAGAAGTCTTGCATTATTGAAATACGAGAATATGGTACTTGGCTTACCACAAATTAATCAAGTGCACAAGCTTTGTGAAGGATGCATGTATGGAAAGCAACATAGGTTGCCATTTTCAGAGTCATCATGGAGGACAAAAACCTTACTTGAGTTAGTGCATATCGATTTATATGGTCCAACAAGTACTCCAACAATTAGAGGTGCAATGTTTTTTTTTACTTGTTGATGATTTTATATGAATGATGTAGGTTTACTTCTTGTATGAAAAATCACAAACATTTTTCAAGTTTGTTGATATTAAAGTAATGGTTGAAAAACAAAGTGAACTTTACTTGAAAGCTTTAAAGACCGACATAGGTGGAGAATTAAATTCAAAGGAGTTTTGGAACTTTTGCAAGTATAATGACATAAAAAAGGAGTTGACTATGAGTTATATACCTCAACAAAATGGTGTAGTAGAAAAGAGTAATAAAATAGTTGTTGAAATGACTAGATGGATGTTGGCACAAAAGAACCTCCTATATAAATTTTGGGCGGAGGCAGTACATATCACGGTCTACATTCTCCATAGATGCCCTACTAAGGTGGTAAAAAATAAGACTTCATTTGAAGCTTGACACAAGAGAAAACCCGAAGTGAGCACTTTGAGAATTTTTGGATGCATTGTATATGCTCATATTCCATCACAAAAGAGAAGGAAATTTGATAAAAAATATGACAAATGTCTTTTTAATGGATATTGTGAAGAATATAAAGGCTATATAGGCTATTAAATCTCAAAACCAACAAGTCGGTAATTTCAAGAGACATGTTCTTTAATGTGAATGAGACATGAAAAATGTGTGATAGTAAAGCTCATTTGAAAAGGCCATCTGTGGAAGTAGAAGAAGAAGCAAAAAGTGAAATACTATCTATCAATGAAGTTATTGAAGAACATAAAGATATACCAAGTTCATCTTACTCACCACCATTTACTAATACACAATAAAGAGAATAGCAAGTGAGGCCGGATGACATTAATACAAATTCTCCTCAAAGAAGGGTATGTTCTTTACAAAAAATCATGGAATCTAATGTCACTTTTCTTGCATTTGAGCCTCAATACTTTGACGAAACTATAAAACACAAAGAATGGATACAAGCTATGGATGAAGAAATGAAGATGATTGAGAAGAAACAAACATGGTAGCTTGTTGAAAAACCAAAATATAAAGATGTTACTAGTTTGAAATGGTTGTACAAAACAAAGTTTAATGAAGATGGTTTAATTCAAAAGCAAAAAACAAGATTAGTTGTAAAAGGATACTCCCAACAACATGAGATTGACTTCAACGAGACATTTGCACTAGTTGTAAGGATGGAAACAATAAAAATAATATTAACAATTACAACTCAATTGAGACAAATAGTATATCAACTTGATGTGAAATCAGCTTTTTGAATAGTGAGTTGGAAGAAGAGGTGTATATCAAGCAACCTCAAGGATAAATGATTAAAGGGCAAGAAGATAAAGTGTACAAATTGAAGAAAGCTTTATATGGCCTAAAACAAGCACCTAGAGCATAGAATAACAAGATTGATAATTACTCGAAGAGGAATGGATTTCATAAAAGTTCAAGTGAGCCATCATTCTATGTGAATAAAGAATGTGACAACTTTCTCATGTTTTGCTTATATGTTGATGATTTAATATATGCTAGCAATTGTGATAAGATGTTAATTGATTTCAAAAATACCATGATGAATGAATATGAAATGAGTGATTTGGGACTTATGAGACATTTTCTTGGCATTCAAGTGAAACAAAAGGAAGGTGATATATTTATTTGTCAAGAAAAGTACATGGATGATTTGTTAAAAAGATTTAGTATGTCCAATTGCAAGCCTATGTCTATACCAATGAGAATGAATGAGAAATTGAAAAGAGATCATAGTCATGAATTGACCAATCAGCAAATGTATAAAAGCTTCATTGGATTTTTTATTTATCTTACAAACACTAGATCGAACATTGTGCATGCAATTAGTATAGTTTTAAGGTACATGAACAAGCCTAACAAAATTCATTTGATGGCCACTATGAGAATTTTGAGATATTTAAAAGGAACAAAGAATTTTGATGTGAAATATGAAGTTGAGAATGAAGCTAAGTTGATTGGATATTCGGATAGTGATTTGGCCTATTGCCAAGATGATAGGAAGAGTACATCGGGATATGTTTTTAGCTTGGGAAGCAAAGTTATATTAGCCTTCTAAGAAGCAAAAGATGATTGCATTTTCTTCTTATAAAGCCAAATATGTTTCCATCACAAGTGTGGCATGCGAAGCCATTTGGCTAAGGAGAATTCTTAAAGATCTTTAGTGTAAACAAGATGGAGAAACTACAATGTTTTTTAATAATATGTCTGTTATTGCTATGAGCAAAAATCCTATTTCATGCTAGGTTGAAGCATATTGAGTTGAGGCATTACTTTATTAGAAATCTTGTTAAAGGAAGAATTGAGTTAAAGTTCATTAATATTAAGGAACAAATGACTGATGTGTTTACAAAAACTCTCACTTAAGACAAGTTTGAATTTTTTAAAAAGATAATAAAAATTATAAATTAAGATGGGGTGTTAGAAAGTGATATAATTTGTAATTTATTAAGATTATGACATATGATGTAATAACTATAAATATAAAAAGTACTTACGTACTAAACTTGTATTTTCTATATCTTGTAATTGAGAGCCCACTCTTAGAGAATAATAAGAAAGTGGGAAAAAAGAGAAGGGAAAGACACTTTGATCATCCCTTTTATATTTGGTAAAATTTTATTTTTTATTAATCATTTTCAATATATGTTTTTATCATCTATCTTCTCCCCGACAAATGGTTCCCTCCCTTTTGATACCATCGCCTCTACTTGCAAAATGTTCTCCATGCGTTTTTGGTGCTACAAATAATATTACTTTGCAAGAACACAATCTGGTCATGCACATTGAATAGAGCCAATTCATACATTGCCAAGTATATTCTTGAAAGAGAACAACTTATCACATCTAGCAGAGACGGGAATCAAGGAATACAAATCCAGTGCTGGATGCCCGGACACTTTGTCGGGGAAGTGAGGTAAAAGGGAACCCATTTACTGTTTAACACATCATCTTCATTGGAAAGGTGATCTAGTGGGGAAGTAAAAGCACTGCTAGCATTGCAT
>JAURVB010012048.1:0-147877 GCA_033002965.1 Piper betle | reverse complement strand
TGTATACAGGGGCAGCAAAGGGAACTTCCGCTCCCACGTGGTAGTCCGACAAGGGAAGACACCATCTGCGGATGATAGTGACTGCTACACTGCGGTTCTTGTGAAAAGAATAGGAGCTGAGTGTTTATTGAGGGATCGATCCAATGAAGGGGGAGAGCTGGATAGAGCCATTACTGAAAAGTGTTTAGAGCTCTATCTGTGCCCACCGCTGAGATTGGCAACATGGCGTTCTCAAGAGGAAGCATTCCATTGGTGGAAACTATGGAGAAACACTTCCACACGTGAACCTCCACCTAGACAGCTTTCAATGGACAATATCCAGATCACGCCAACTCCAAAGAAAGCACTGACATTTGCCAATTTGGTTCAGGTTTTAAGAGAACTTCCAGGGCCAGCCCTAAGCAGGGAGAGAGTTACCATTGACCTAGCACCTGGAGTGACACTCAATTTCCAAGCACCAGGCCAAACAGTAATGAAGGATTTCGTCGTTCTCGATGCATCTTTGTCGGTTTAGATGCATTCTATGGAAGAGGCAGGTGGTACTATTCCTTTCGTCAATTGAAGACTACGAAAAAATTCATGGATCCGCAGCAGTAGTTTTTGCCCTAAAGATTTGGAAGCACTACTTGCGGCGGGAGCCCAATCGCCTTCACTGACCAGAGTTTGAAGTATTCACCCAGAATGAATATTAACTTAACAGAGGTGGTGGATGGAATATCTGAAGGATCGACCAAATCTTATACATCTAGGAAGCGAATGCGGTATACGACGTTGAGTCAAAGGGCAAGAACCAAAGTCAGCAGTTAGCTAGATTTTGGGTCATGTCAGCAGAAGTGGTAGCATCAACCTGGTGGAGCAATTAACATACATTGGCAAAATTTGGGTTGTTTCCAATGATTTAGTTGATCGTGTTAGTTAGCATAAATGGGTGATGAGGAGCTAAATAAAATGTTGATCAAGATTCTTGACATTACCGCTGATTAAAATAGTGTGATAGAAGAAGGTTGTGTAAAATTCCAAGGATAATGTACCGAGGCGGATATTTTGGGCGAGGCTTCATCGCCAAGTTTCTTGATATTATCCTAAGTATTACAAAATGTATCAGGATTTAAAGTTTAAACCTACTGGTGGATTGGGATGAAGAGGGATGTTGTGAATTTTGTTCTAAGAGCCACAACAGGATCAAAGCCCAACATCAACTACCTAGAGGATTATTACACCTTAGAATACATCGTGGAAATGGGAGTGTACACATGCGATTTTATTTCAAAGTTTCCAAGAACTCAAAGAAGTATTTATTCCATATGGGTAGTTAGACCAACTAACTAAGTGTGTTTCCTCACTCATCAATGAGAACGGCAGAATAATCTGGTGTATTGACAATATTGCTGCATGGGATTAAAAGTGAGATAGTCTCTGACCGGGATCCTTATTCACCTCACATTTCTTTGGGAAGCTTTCAAAGCCATGGGAGCTCAGATTAAGTTGAATACAACATATCATCCCCAAACTGGTGGTCAGAGTGAGATGCATTCAAACTTTGGAAGATTTGTTAAGAGCTTGCATTCTTGACTGAGGGTGTGACTGAGAGAAACACTTAGCCTTAGCTGAATTCACCTACACTTCTACCACAGTATTGGGATACACCATTTGAAGCCTTATATGGTAGGTGTCACAGGGCCACTCTAGGGATAATTTTCTCCAAACTGCCACTGTGCGGCGGGCTTTCCTCCCTTGCCAACACCACCCGCACTCCTGCACCGACTGCACGCACCTGTCCGGTATGTCATAATAACGCATGCGTACTGCAACTATTGTGCCCCTGTAGCTGAATACACACAATTGATCACAAGTGATACGAGTACCCTGCTCGGTGCCCCTAGACCACGGAATCACTGGTCTAGACCACGGTGCACAAACATGACGGATACATCACACCAATTACAGGATAAATCCCAACCTCTATTCTTACAACGTGAATACAGGATATACACAGGTAATCCCTCTAGACTACCCGCCGGTCGTGGACATGCAAACCCCACGACCGTGCCTCTCGACCCTCACTCGACAGGACTTCACCCAACCCTCGGTTCACCGCGCAGGGTTGCCGAACAACAGGTGTGTGAGCCTTGACCCTAAAGGCGGACGACGACTACCCCGGTAATCCCCCTTGGTGTTCCAGACCCTCCTCGGCCTGACTGCAGTAACCCCAAGGCGTCCCCTTGCCCGACCAAGTTTCACTCCCCCACTGAGATCACTCACACACTCAACTCTCTTTTGTTGTTCTGATTTCTACACAAGGATGGCATCTCCTTATATAGACCTTCCGGACTAGTGGGCACCACGTCCCCAGCTTGCATCCTCACCGTCCAATCCACGATCAACGGTCCTCATGCTCCAAGCCTTGTCATCACTCACCCCTGGGATTCCAGCAAAATTACCGGAAAGCCTACCCCTGGGTGTGGCGCAAAAGACTGATCGCATTCTTGGTTCGACCCAACACCGAACCCCTCCTGGGTGTGGTGTGGTCGCCTTATCGAACCAGCGACCCCAGTACTGAACCCTGGTCTGCCCGTTCCACAGCACCCATGCGCGTGCACGATAACCCCTGCCGCTCCTTGGCTCGGTCACCCGCACACCTGCGCACCCGTGACTACCGCCCATTTGCATCCGATTAGTGCACGGTCCCTGGTGCCTGGACTGGCGCTTGGTCCATCGATCGCTTGGTCGCGTCGCACTCCCACGCAGTCCCGGTAACCACGCACTGTCACGGCCACAACTGCTGTCGGCGGGTAGCTGAGCAGGCGACTACCTGCGTACCGAGCGCTGGCGCTGGTCCAGGAGCACAAGGTCAGGCGCAGCCGGGGCATTCTACCGAGCAGCGGTGGCGGGTAGAAGTGCGGGTTCCGGATGCGTGGGATGCGAGCGACCAAGCATCATGACCAGGCGAGCCAGGCACCAGGGCCGTGCACTATCGTGCAAATGGGCGGTAGTCACGGGTGCGCAGGTGTGCAGGTGACCGAGCCAAGGAGCGGCAGGGGTTATCGTGCACGCGCATGGGTGCTGTGGAACGGGCAGACCAGGGTTCAGTACTGGGGTCGCTGGTTCGATAAGGCGACCACACCACACCCAGGAGGGGTTCGGTGCTGGGTCGAACCAAGAATGCGATCAGTCTTTTGCGCCACACCCAGGGGTAGGCTTTCCGGTAATTTTGCTGGAATCCCAGGGGGTGAGTGATGACAAGGCTTGGAGCATGAGGACCGTTGATCGTGGATTGGACGGTGAGGATGCAAGCTGGGGACGTGGTGCCCACTAGTCCGGAAGGTCTATATAAGGAGATGCCATCCTTGTGTAGAAATCAGAACAACAAAAGAGAGTTGAGTGTGTGAGTGATCTCAGTGGGGGAGTGAAACTTGGTCGGGCAAGGGGACGCCTTGGGGTTACTGCAGTCAGGCCGAGGAGGGTCTGGAACACCAAGGGGGATTACCGGGGTAGTCGTCGTCCGCCTTTAGGGTCAAGGCTCACACACCTGTTGTTCGGCAACCCTGCGCGGTGAACCGAGGGTTGGGTGAAGTCCTGTCGAGTGAGGGTCGAGAGGCACGGTCGTGGGGTTTGCATGTCCACGACCGGCGGGTAGTCTAGAGGGATTACCTGTGTATATCCTGTATTCACGTTGTAAGAATAGAGGTTGGGATTTATCCTGTAATTGGTGTGATGTATCCGTCATGTTTGTGCACCGTGGTCTAGACCAGTGATTCCGTGGTCTAGGGGCACCGAGCAGGGTACTCGGTACGTGGGGCGGTAATCACTTGTGACTTGGTGATCGGTGTGTGTGTTCGGTACAGGGGCTGGTAACCTGGTTACGGTACGCATGCGTTGGTAGCTGGGCGCGGTACCGGGACTGGGTGCGTGCGATACTTGCAGGCGTGCGGTCCGAGGCCGCTGTGCACCACAGCACGTTGGGGTGCGGAGGTGGTGTTGGCTGGTGTTTCCAGGGAGGGAAACACGCCGCACAGTGGCAGTTTGGGCGAAAAATTTATCCCCTAAACTGGCCCCTGTGACACCTACCATATAAGGCTTCAAATGGTGCCATCCCTATACTGGCTTGGTAAGAGTTATTGTAGGTGAATTCAGCCAAGGCTAAGTGTTTCTCCCAGTCACCCCCCCAGTCAAGAATGCAAGCTCTTAACAAATCTTCCAAAGTTTGAATAGTCCTCTCACTCTGACCATCAGTTTGGGGATGATATGCTGTACTCAACTTAATCTGAGTTCCCATGGCTTTTTGGAAAGCTTCCCAGAAATGTGAGGTGAATAGGGGATCGCGGTCGGAGACTATCTCCTTTGGAATCCCATGCAATTTGACAATATTGTCAACATATACAATCCTGCCAGGTATTCCGCCGTTCTCATTGATTTCGTGGGGATGAAGTGAGCTACCTTAGTTAGTCTGTCCACAACTACCCATATGGAGTCATGCTTCTTTTGAGTTCTTGGGAGCTTTGAAATAAAATCGCATGTGACACACTCCCATTTCCACGATGGTATTTCTAAAGGTTGTAATAGTCCTCTAGGTAGTTGATGTTGGGCTTTGATCTGTTGGCAAGTCTGACACTTAGAGACAAAATTCACAACATCCCTCTTCATCCCAATCCACCAGTAGGTTCGCTTTAAATCCTGATACATTTTAGTAACTCCAGGATGTATCGAGAACTTTGAGCGATGAGCCTCCTCCAAAATATCCCGCCTCAGTGCATTATCCTTGGGTACACACAACCTTCCTCTAAATCTGATCACACTATTTGAATCAGCTACAATGTCAGGAATCTTGTCCAACATTTTATTTAGCTCCTCATCACCCATTTGTGCTAGCTTAACACGATCAACTAAATCATTGGAAACAACCAAATTTTGCCAATAAGCATGTTAGTTGCTCCACCGGGTTGATAGCTACCACTTCTGCTGACATGGCCCAAAGTCTAGCTAACTGCTGACTTTTGTCCACTTTGCCCTTCCGACTCAACGCGTCGGCTACCACATTCGCTTTCCCTGGATGGTATAAGATTTGGAAGTCGTAGTCCTTCAGATATTCCATCCACCGCCTCTGTCGAAGGTTAAGGTCATTCTGGGTGAAGATATACTTCAAACTCTGGTGGTCAGTGAAGACTTCGAATTGGGCTCCATATAAGTAGTGCTTCCAAATCTTTAGGGCAAAAACTACTGCTGCCAGTTCCAAGTCATGGGTTGCATAATTTTTCTCATGAATCTTCAATTGACGAGAGGCATAGGCCACCACCTTACCTTCTTGCATAAGGACGCATCCTAAACCCGACAAAGACGCATCGCTTAAGACTACGAATCCTTCATTACCATTTGGCGGTTTCCAGACTGGTGCTTTGGAAATTGGTGTCACTCCAGGTGCTAGGTCAATGGCAAACTCTACTCCCCGCTTAGGAGGTAACCCTGGAAGTTCGTCTGGAATACACATATTCCCAAACTGAATCCTCCCCTGAACCAAATTGGCAAACGCGAGTGCTTTCTTCTGGACAACGTGACTCTGGAAAATATTATCCATTGAAAGCTGCCACAAATTCCGCCCACGCGATGGAGGAAATCTCACGTCGATGGGAAGTGGTTTTCTCCATGGATTTCCACCAATAAGATGCTTCCTCTTGAAGCATACATGTTGCCAATCTCACTTGATGGCGGTGAGGCACAGATAGAGCTCTAAACGCTTTTTCGGTAATGTCAATCCAGCTCTCCCCCTTCATTGGATCGATCCCTCCAATAAATACCTCAGCTCTATTCTTTCTAAATTTTTTTCACAGTGTAGCGATCACTATCATCAACCGCTGGCGGCACCACTTGTCGGACTACCGGTGGCACTGGGTTTGGACGCTCCCCTCGCTCGCCCAGGTCAGATAACCTTGCCCGCCCTTGGGCACTCCCCTGATCACCATCTGGGACATTACTAGGACCCGCTGCCGAGTTTGAGGCTCCATTCCCGGCTACCACGCTCGGTAACCGCTGAACAATATTCTGAACCACAGAATTTGTATTTTTCTGAAGCCTGCGCCAGTCCCTATATGGCCGTCAGGATCTAGAGCCAACACATTCTCTGTGTTCGAATTAGGCTGAGTAGATCAGGCTTTGACGTGTCTACGAGTGCCTGCCATCTGAAACGTCGAACCATCATGGTTCATTAGTATGTTTTTTTTTCCAGTTATGACTTAGGTTTATTAGCGAATACATTTGTTAATTAATAACACACACAGTGGGAAAAGATAATAATTGGACTTTTCAACAAGGTACTTGAGTCATAAAATGTGAGCTTGTGGGAAACCGTGCTCTGATACCACCTGTAACGACCCGCCATTTTTCACGATATTGTGGGCCTTGCTGGCAGGGTGTTACTCAAAATTTAACAAAAACCCAACCCTATAACAACCAATCCTAACCGGACCAGCTGTTACTTAAAAGGTTACATGAATAATATGAAGCAAATAAGTCTAGCATTTCTAACTCAAAAGAACTTATTTTCAAATGACAATGCATAAAGTAATTATCCCACAGTCTTGGACCGTTTCCCATAGCCACATTTATAACACAAGAAAAGTAAAAAGAGAAGTCCGCTTATTAACCGTTCACCACCTGCGTTGGTAGAAAAACCACCCTGTCGTCTCTTAGTCTTTAGGTCCAGCTGCTAACCTGCGGAGGCAATTCCGCGTTAGTGATTAACCACTAAGCCGTATAATTAAATAAAACAAGTCCATAAACTCCCTATCATTATCTATAATATTGGCACTTGTGACCATTCCAACATGACCATTTATTAGCTGATGGTTCAGTCCACCATGTCCATTAGTTGGCTGATGGGTCAGTCCACCATGTCCACCTATTGGGTGATGGGTCAGTCCATCATGTACATTACCGGCTGGCGAGTCCAATCCGCCATGTCCGTTATCGGCTGGTGAGTCCAATCCACCATGTCCATTAGTTGGCTGATGGGTCAGTCCACCATGTCCATCTATTGGCTGATGGGTTAGTCCACCATGTCCGTAATTGGCTGGCGAGTCCAATCCGCCATGTCCAATTTATTGGCTGATGGGTCAGTCCATCATGTCCATTACCGGCTGGCGAGTCCAATCCGCCATGTCCGTTATCGGCTGGTGGGTCCAATCCACCATGTCCGTAATTGGCTGGCGAGTCCAATCTGCCATGTCCAATTTATTGGCTGATGGGTCAGTCCATCATGTCCATTACCGGCTGGCGAGTCCAATCCGCCATGTCCGTTATCGGCTGGTGGGTCCAATCCACCATGTCCATTAATTGGCTGATGGGTCCAATCCGCCATGTCTAATTTATTGGACTGATGGGTTAGTCCACCATGTCCATAACCGCCTGGCGAGTCCAATCCGCCATGTCCGTTATCGGCTGGTGGGTCCAATCCACCATGTCCGTAATTGGCTGGCGAGTCCAATCCGCCATGTCCAATTTATTGGCTAATGGGTCAGTCCATCATGTCCATTATTTGATTATGAAGGGCATAGCCCGTGTCAGACTGAGTCAATTCCTTGACCCCGGTTGCACTCAGTGCATGGTGGTCGAATCTGGGCTCAGGCTGACCAGGTTATCCACAAGGGAAAATACAACATTTTAAATAATTATACGGACCTGGATATTTCGAACTTGCAGCTGCGACCAATGATCTTAATCTGAACGAAGACATAAAATTATACATAAGTATAATTTTATTCGAGTAGAAATGCATGCAACTAAATGACTAATATATATTACTATTATTATTAAAATAATCACTTTATTTACCTAATATTAAATTTAATATGGTAAAGGTAACATCTTTATTTATTAATCACTTATAACCGTCCGATTTAATTTAATCGCTTTTATTACGCCGATTAAGTATCGACAGTTTCTCATTACCGTATTTTTTATTAACTATGTCCATGTTGACTTCATCAAATAACTAATTAGTTTAGTAACTCTACCCTAACCAATTAAAATAATTATCTTTAAAGATTTATTACGTGTTCGTATTGTTGTTTAACTCAAGTTGGTATCGAGTCAACCCATATTTACAAAACTGCCACCCTCCTTCTTCTTCTTCTTCTTCTTCTTCTTCCCGTCGCCACTCTTCTCTGCACCCAAAACCAGCACCAAAACCAGACCACGCCCTTCTTCTCCGCCCCTTTTCTTGGCACTCAAACCCTGAATCACGTCCTCCCTCAACTTCACCCTTCTCCACCAACCAATTGGAAGTCTAAAGTGCGTGTTTTACAGCAGTTAACCAAGACGACCATGTGCTGCACCATGGCGCCCAACTCCTGGCCTGTTCTTCTTCTCCCAGCCTCAAGACCCCTCCTTTCTTGCACCTTGCTCCAATTCATATGTTCCACGACCTCAGGCCGGCCTCAAAACAGTAAGGATCAGCCACCTTTGGACGTTGCATGGAGTATGGTCGTCCTCCCCACTTCTGTACGTCGCTGCCATGAATTCCGGCGAGAAGGTCGTCCGTTATGGACTGTTCCGGCGGCCTGAACTGCTGTGAAGGAACCCATGATGCTATCGGCGAAGCACAACCGGTGTCTACCCCTTTGAACATCAATTACAGCACCTATTTGAACCCGTCGCCACCTAGGACGCGTGTCCACTTAACTCATATTCCTTTAAATTAATTATTTCAATGATTTTAACACGAGTTGGTATTATTATTATGATTTTTAACTCAACCCATATCGAGTCAACCCGAAATTACAAAACTGCCATTCTTCTTCTTCTTCTTCTTCTTCCCGTCACCATTCTTCTCTTCACCCAAAACCAGCACCAAGCTCTTTTCTTTCGACCAAAATCTAGATCCTATCCTTCACCCATTGTCTCCCTTTCCTAGCAACCAAATTAGCAGCAACAATCAAAGGGCGACTGCACCACCATAGCGACGAACCAGCAGCACATGGCGACCTTGACCTGCTGCTATGGCGACTCAGACGTGGCTAGCAGCACCGCCTCAGGCGTCCCCTTCTTCCCGCCCAACAACCCAACGCCCAGAAGAAGAGAAACACTACCCTACAGTCGTGGTATATGCAACTTGTTGTGACACAAACGCCATGGTGCTGTTGCTGCAATTCAGCAGGACGTGCTACCATTCTTGGCTGTAAATTCTATGAAATCTCACCTTTAATTACTACAACATGAGTAAGGACGTTGATGCAGCAACTGATTAGCAAAAGATTATGACTTGTTGCTGTAATTAATCACAAACACACAAGAATTGCTGCATGGCAGCAACATATGTTCGTGGGTGAATTCTGGTTCTAAACCAGTTACATCCTCCCTTTTTCTTGTTGATTTCAGGTCTTAGTTTCCATGATTATCTTGTATTATAATCTTTGATCATATGTATGCATGCAAACTAAGAAGAAGAGAGGAAGAAACTTACCAAAACAATGGGGAAGCCGGCGTTTGTCCAAGGAGCTTATGTGCATGACGCCCCCCTCCTTCTCCTTATAAAATGAAAGAAGGCCTAGGGTTTATGAAAACACACTTCGTTGCCGGGTAAATGGGTAAGTGATACGGTTCACTTTACTAGTTTAAACGGTTAAATGGTATGGTTTACTTAACCGGGTAAAAATACTTAACCGGTTAACTAATACTTTCCACTTGACCGGGTAATTGATAATTAACCGGGTAGCGGGTAAATAATTTAAATAAATTCATGGATACCAACGTTCGATCCCACCGCGTCGAATATATACATATATATATATATATATATATATATATATATATATATATATATATATATATATATATATATATATATTCCGGGTCTTTACACATACATGGGCTCGAACTGGCAGACTCGGGCATGGCCAGACGGAGGCGATCGTGGGCAAAATTGGTAAACGGTGGTGTCATTGGCCGGAAAACGTTGACGATAGAGTGGGGTGTAGCGACCTCACCGCCAGGTGTACAGCGACCTCACCGGTGACAATCACGGCCACAATGATGGTCATGGGTGGTCTCAAAAGATTGACCGTCAAGTGAGGAAACTATCTAGGCTAACGGTCAGCGGTGTCCGGCCGATGGCTGGTTGGAAAATGGCAAAAAACGATCGAAAATGCCGCTAGGCAAGTGTGAGTTGTCGGTAGCTATGACAGCCATGGTTGAGGTTGGTGTCGGTCTCAAACGGAATATCTCAGCTTTGCAGGAGGACACTTGCTAGTGCTGGAAAATGGCCCAAAAGGTGGCAGTGTCGGCGATGAGCAATGATAAAAACTCTATTACCGGTGACGAATGCAGCAGTGCCAATGGCGATAGTGGGTAGTGACCGATAGCCAGCTGTGAGGTGGTTGTGGCCGTACCGATCCAGTGACTAGAGGAGGGCAGGGATCTCCTGGTGGCGAGCCAAAGTGACCGCGATACTAAGGTAATAATCATCCAAAATCGTGGGAAAGTCACTGAAAATCAAAGCGAGAATGCTAGGGCTGATGTGGAGGGCTAAGATCTTGCCAAATGGCATGATCTAAATGTTCGACAACTCGTGGTCTAGTGGGACCCACTTATGGGTATATGCAATATACATATGGACAAAAACCTCAAATCGAGACTATCTAAAGTCAAACCTGACTTGAGTCCTAAAATGTAACTCCCCATTTTTATCGGTTCAAGGGCAGTCTGAAGTGCGATGTTATAATTTGGAAATCTATTCATTGGACTACTCTAATATAACTTTGAAAAGTGGATCTCAACCCTCAAAGAAGCTTAAGATAGGCAAACTTACAATGTTTCATTACATATACATACTGATTCATACTAGCATAAAGAGGCTCTTAAACGTAAGGATTCTATATGATCACCCCTAGCCATAACAGAGGTAGTAACCCCTGCGACCATGAGTTGTGACTTTCAAAATACTGATGTTTACTCTCAACTGCAAAAGAGGCACACCCCGGATACAATTTTGAGGTTGTATACTGTGACATAATCATTTTCTTACTACTTAGTTCAAATGATTCGTTACATTTCATAATTTCATACATGTGGATGAATGCAGAGAATTTGAACAAGGGTCGTGGTTAAAATTGATGGCTTAATATATCACACAATCATAGATTATGCATGATAAAAATGTTCTAAAAATAAATTCAAGGAACGTACAATACACATCAAACAACGAGAAACAATGGCAGCTCAAACCTTATGCTAATGAGTGAAGACCAAGGGGAGGTCTTTGAAGCATCCAACCTCAAAGCCTACGACCCAAGGATGCTAGGAACGTGGAGGTGGTTGCTTGGAGCTCCAAGGAGGAAGAAGAAGGCCAAGGAGAGTAGAATAAAGTGGTTGGAGGTGAGGAGGGAAGGAGAAATGGTGAAAATGTGAGGGAAGGGGTGGATTTTATAGAAAGATGGTGGTTGGTTTGGTGATGGGTGCCTTACCTATAGAGGTATGGGGTGTGGGTGCCATACCTATAGAGGTATGGGTTGGCTTGGTGATGTCATAGAGGTATTGGTGCCATACCTATAGAAGTATGGGTGAGTACTTATAGAAGTATGGGTGCCATACCAATAGAGGTATGGGTTGGATAGATAAGGATGTGTGGGTTGGGTTAGGTAAAAGGTATGGGTTGGGTTAGTTATCTCAAAACCCAAAAACTTATACCCTAAAGCAACCGGGTCCGTCTTGAGAATTGCACTGCAGGTCCCAAAAGTGGGTAGGACAGTTCAAAAGGTTATCAAACACATGGCTAGCACACAAAAGACACGCGAGGGACACGGTCCTAACATCTAACTATACACAATTAAATTGGACAGAAATTAAAAAGTCGAGCTTGACAAATCTAAAAAGGTGTACCCAACATTGAAGGAGGCTAAGGCCGGGAAACTTATACATTACCTAGATACAATATATAAATACATGGCAAAATGATCAGGAAGACCCTCGATCTAGGTCATGGCCGAACTGAAATTAAAACCACCAGGTGAAAAGATTAATTTTACATAAAAACTACTCTATAGGAGGGAATCGAAGGAAAAAGGCTATATGGGCCTCGAACCCTGAACTCAATTAAACTGGGCTCACAGTGGGCACAATCTAGTAATCTGAAATCCTTCTGTTGCATGCAAAGGAGACACTAAAAATCCCAAATGGATACTAAATGCTGTAATAGCCTAGAGCGAGCCCTAAAACCCTAGCTAACTAAAAAATAATCATCTCTATACTTCAAGTATACACTGATAATTCATGTTACGTTATAGCTTAACTAAATCTATAATCTGCACGTCGGGTATGCTTTGCCACCATAATTTGCCCATATGGCCATTTGGGCTTAAAATCGTGCTCTGAAACTTAGTCTAGCTTGAGTTCACTCGAATCGACTCGAAAAGGACCTGAGCTAGGCAAACTACAAGCGGGTAAAACCCTAACCAGAATGTGGGTTTTAAACTTTATATGACAAGTTCGTTTTAATGATTTATATTAGTTATTCAATTCAAACTCCTCTTGTATGGTTTGACATCATTTGCTAATTCTTGTAAATGTTTTTTATTTGAAATTGACATATTATATATTTACACATTACATGTTCAATTTTCACATTAATTAATATTGTCCATTTGTCTTAAACTATTTGCAGTCCTTGGCTATAGGAGCAAACTAATTTGTTTGTTTAGTGATTGTGTTCTTATTAGCCAAAACCCACGCTACCCTACACACACAACTTCATACAAAACGGGATCCCTAATCCAAACACCATAGCCTGGAGAATGGATATTTATGGGCTTGTTTTTCGAGTTCTCTTTTGCTTAAAATGATACAGTACCAAATTTTTGGCAAAGACTAAAAAATGGGGAGGAAGCAGGTTATTCATTCTGAATTATGAAATATGACAAAATAAAGTAAGACATCAAGATGAAGCTCCCGGGACCAGGAAGGTGGAGAAGACAGACCCGTGACACAAACACAACTACTTAGAAACAGTTGAGGATGACCCTTCTCAACCTGCCCATTCCATCTCGTCACTCTTCCGCTTCTGCTCTTGGTTTCTGTGCTTGAAATTTTCCTCAGAAATAAAGTCAGAGTCGTAAAAGATTTTTTTATATCTTCTTGTTAATAAATTAACATATAACCGAAAAGTTGATGCATATCAAAAAGTTTTTTTTATTAATTAGTTGGTTTTGCACTCTCCTACATGTGCAAGTATTTATTTGGGTTTTCCACGTTGATGTAGGAATAAACAATTCTTCTGGCATTTTAAGCTCCGGTATGATTACAATTTGGTCTTGGGCATTTAGCTATGAGTCTGCTTCTGCATTGAAAGACAATTTCACCTAAAAAGCTTCAGACGACAGGAGTACTTTGCAAAATTTTTTCGGCAACTCCTCTATGTTGGGTAAAGTGAGACACCTAGCGCAAGAGTAAATATTCAGTAGTAGTCTGATGCACTTCACCTTGGCTCCAGAGGTTCTCTCTTACCCCTAAATTGTGATCACATGTTCTAGCCGTCTAAGGTAGTATAAACTAGCTCTCCAAGATAGGTAGTATAAAGTAGCATAGAGAAAAAAGCAGTATAAACTATAATTCACTAGAAATCATTAATGAACAGTTCAACATTACTTCTACCACCCTGCAGTAGAAAGAAAACATCGTATCACTTGATACACACACTTTACTTTTATTCACCTGGCCGATTGATAACGACGAGTCTGACCAGTTTTAAGTTGAGGGCTTTTCAGCTGGGATATGATTGATAAAATTCAGACTGATCCTCAAAGTCTAATCGAGTTGGGTTCTGACAGATCCCCAAAATTTAATGATAGAGAAGTGAAGATTTGGATTTGTTTATTGATAATTCTGGTGCTCAGGCCATGGCCAGAAGCCGGACTGGTCTTCAACTCCACAGAACATCATGCTACAGAAGCTGTCATCTTGAATAGGTTGCTCCAACTTTGGGCACTGGAGATCCGGCCTTGTAGACGGTTGGAAAAGTTGGGCTACGGCAGTGGGTTTCAGCAACGGGAAGAGAGTTCTATTGGGGTGGGAAGATAGGGAACTCTCAATGGCCCTTGTTCTTGATAGGTCCAAATTAATGTCGGAGCTGTTTTCACTTCTATTGCTGCAAGAACCTTCCGTTTCTTTATTCAGATTGATGGGCTCAGATGATTCTATGTTCTTCAGCGACATAATCTGCATGATTGCATGGATCAGACATGATTTCTGAATTGCCAGTTATTTCAAAACACGAATAAAGTAAAACGTGAGCTAATATCATTCGCATTTAAGAACGAAACTATAGGATCGTGTATGAAAGTTAATTTGAAGCTTTGGGCATAGTGGAGATCATTCAATCATAAAACGTGCATATTTATGACGCTGAATAAAGCCCAATGGCTCGGACGAGGGACGTTCACTCTCTCACAATGCACCCTCCATGCAGAATGAATTGATAGAAAACACTTTCCATTCTCAACTCTTTTCACAATAGCTAAGTTTTTTTATAATGACAAAGCATATCCAACGGGTGGAAATGGCTATTACGCGGTGATAAAAATATAGTCGGAGGAATGCCCTGAAAATTACCTCAGATTGGAGCTTCTTGTTCTGAGCTTGAAGAGCTTCATTGTCTGCCTTAACTGCTTCAAACTGCCTTTTCAGAAGATCATAGTCCTTCTCCAATTGCTTGGTCTTCCACCTGGCCCTTCTGTTCTGGAACCATATGGCGATTTGTCGCGGTTGCAGCCCAAGAGCTTTGGCAAGCTGCATTTTCCTCTCGGGCTCCAGCTTGTTCCCCAATTCGAAGTTCTTTTCCAGTGTCTTCACCTGTTCTACATTCAATCTCTTCTTTTTCTCCCCAACTTGGGAGCAATCATCCGACAGGTCGTCCTCTGCATTCATCTCCTCACATGCTTCGAGCCCAGTGAAGGACATAGATCTCTTGCCCATATAGGAGGCCATACCTGTTCATTATATGGAATGCATAATCATTTTAGAGATCTTTAACATACATGATCCAATGAAATTAATTCAAACACGAAAGAGAGAAGATAAAGTACGAAAGAGATGAGCACTATGGTACTCTTGCGGTGTGCAAGAGTTGAGGATTGGATTGATGGAAGTGGGGTGATGATCATCTTCATGTGAAGTTTGCAGCATGAAAGTAGGAGGGAAGAAAGCCATGGTGTTGCAAGTCATGGCTTAGGCCTCATCATATGTCTCAAATTAAAGTGAGAGTGCTCTGCTGGAGCTCTGACATTGCAGAACAGGAGAAAGCAAGTAGCTTCACATAAGCTTTGAATTAAGACAAGGCAAAAACCCCCGGAGCAAAGGGGGAGGAAACGGAGGAGGGACAATTTATCACACAAAGAATGAAGATGAGAATCGGGTTTAAGAAAACATATGGAATCGGGTGAAAGTTATCAAGTTGATGCATTTAATAAGTGAGAATCAAAAGGCTGACAACACATTTTACCTTCCAATTTCACTTATATTTTCCTGTGAAAGATAATTACTTCTTCGGTTGTTTTTCCTCGTCTAGTGGGGAGAAACAGGTCACCTCGGGTAGACAAAAATGTTGGTCATCTGCGTTTGCTGTTACTAAAGATCAGCAGCTAGTCGATTCATCATGGCAAATTAGTTCAGGTGTTGGAAGAAGTCATGTATCAACCCGTTTGTGTGAAGTATTTACCATAAGTATGCACGGAAAGCGAGTCAAGGTTCTTGTCAGCAGAATAGATAGTTAAACATATAAACAATGTTAACTGTTACTCAAAGAAGAACTAAAAGTTGTTTTTTTATAGCACCTTCTGGAGTTGCCACTCAAGTGACTTATCGATGCATACATTTAGAAGAACTCATTTTTTCAACGGTTATAAGCAGTAGTTCTTTTCCTGAACACAAGATTGGAAAGAGACGTGAGAAAGCTAGGAGAAAAAGAGAACGCAGCTGTTAGGGTCCAGGTTTGGAAAGAGAGCGTAGGAATCTACAGATGGGGCCATTGGGTGGCAGGGGTTGCTACCTAACCCACCTACAGCTATCGTGCCAAGGGTTCCTTCTCATCCGTGAGACCATTTCCCCTTCAGAAATGAGCAGTAACTCCCTAACCCAGTGCAAGCTGGTGTGTTTTGTCTTTGCCTTGTGTCCATCTCGATCCCAATGTCTCTCTGCCACCCCAAAATGGCACTCGTCATGTCCTATCCGCAGCACTCTTATTTCATTCACCCATCCATTCAGAACACAAGGCCTTCCCAACTTCCACACATTCATTTCAAGAATTCCCCGTGCTTTGGACGGTGAAACTTGTTCTTTATTTTTGGTTTTTAAAAAAATAGACAGGGGTATTCCTTATTTATCTTTTAATATTTGATGACGTCAAAGAGGATGGATTTCCAGTGCACAAAATCAAGGTACTATCTCCAGTCCCCCACGCAATGGGCAGATTCTTTGCCCCTGGCCGTTTTTCGGGAGCCTTGCTACTTACTCTGCTGCAAATGTGTCTAACTCGTTGCAATTCATACTCAGCGAGACCAGCCAGTTACCTTGACTACTTGTTCGTGCCTCCAAGTTGGTCACCTTCTCCCGTTTGTTTATGACGTTTGTTCCTTAATTTAAATCAGTATTGCCGACGCTCTCCTGTCTTATATATATTAAGTAGCTCCTTGCACATTTGGCAAGGAGGGTACCTTAACAAATGGCAATCAGGTTGAAGTTAAATAATCTACTAGGATCTGGGCGGCATGGAACTTCGAATTGAAGGGTGCTCCCTCAGAAATAAGCAATAGATTTTTTGGACTTTTAGTCGTGCTCGTTAAACCTTAAGGAACGAGGTATTCGGCAGCAAACATCTACCTTCACTTCAACCCTTATAGTTAAAGTCGCTCGGCTTTTCTTTTAAAGCACACAAGTGGAATACAGGGAGGTGGCTTGTCATCTTTCCAAAAGTTGGTCGAGTCTTCTATGCCTTCATAAAGAAAGGCTTATATTCAGTCTTCCAATATAGAAAAGACCACAATTGTCCCACAGGCAGAACCTATGGAAGAGATGTTTTCGAGTAGATAAAAAAGAAACAAGTAAAGAAACGTTTTCTAATATGTTTGGCACGGTGGACTTCCGCAAACAAATCACAAGGAAATAATAAATGGAAGGGTTAAATGTTACAGTGTTACACTGGTAACTATATTAATGGACATGTTAAAATAGTATTGTCATTATTAAAGGAATATATTTATCAGTATCAAACAGTCATTAAGCGCTTCTATTTGATTGATTTGATCAGGAATACTCGAGCATGTTGACACTGCATTCGGTCTCATATGTATTTTTTTTAGTATGTGATTTATATTTGGATTTTAACGCATAAAATCCCTAAACTACCTATTGTGTATTTTAACAAGATAAATCAATAAAATACAAAAAATAAAAGACACACAAATTTAACATAAAACACCTAAAGTATAAAGATACACCACAAACTATTTACTATAATAAATATAATTGGTAAACACATTGGGCAAAGATAATACATCATCTACATTGACTAAATTAGACAAAACTTATCTCATCATCATCTCATAATACTCTTCATTAGATAGAACTCACATATCTTCAACTAGGAAATACATCCAATTGGGGACGACTACAATTACCAACTAGACAAAACAATCTCATTGGGACACTCACAATCTCTAACTAAAACACACTCAAAATAGAAATACTTTCAATCTCTAATCAAAACACACTCCACTTAAAAATACCCTAATCTCTAATTAGAGAAGACACTCTAATTGGGAAGACTCCTAACTTGTGAGAAAAGATAATTAAATTAAATATATATAGATAATAAATACAAAATATTATACATGAGATACGACCAACCTTAGAACTCTTATAAATGAATCTCTTCTTTATCTTCCACAATTCTCACAATTCTCCTCGAATTCCTTAAACTTCGAGAGTAACTTTATGTTTTTACGGCTTCTTATCTAGTTGTATATTTTGTCATATTCACCATATAATAAAGGACTTTAATAATTCTCCCCTCCAAAATCATACAGTACACATTAAGTTTGGTTTTAACATCCCCCACGTTGGAAGGTTATAGAGCTCCTATAATCTCCCCTTCTCGACCTATGTAAAAATTCCTTCAAAATTCTTCCACTCTCCACCATTTGTCAAACACTATCGAAATTGATGCACCGTTGTTGACCGCTTGTTAATTGTCATTAAATGAAGGAAATATTTCAATACATCTCCCCTCCCGACTCATCTAGAATGCTTTCTATCTCCCTTGATTATCTTCCTAACTCACATAAAAAGGAACACCCTTTGCTAGCACTGTTCAAAAGTCATCTTAACGAAAGACAAACAACCTTCATCTTCTAAAGAAAGCTCCATGATCCCAACTATCCCATGATTTGTTCGACGAACCAAACTTTGATACCACTTGTTGGGATTTTAATACACAAAATCCATAACCTCCATGTTGTGTGTTCACAAGGTAAATCAATAAAGTGTTCACAAGGTAAATCAATAAAGTACAAAAGATAGAGGATTCACAAATTTAATGTGAACCCCAAAATATAATGGGTACACATCAAGCAAAGCTGATACATTATCTACATCGTTTGAGTTAGACGAAACTTATCTCATTATCATCTAATAATTTTCTTCATCACATAAAACTAGCATATCTCCAATTGTGATACACATCTAATTGAGAATAAACACAATTTCTAACTGAAACACACCCTAATTGGAAATAATTTCAATCTCAAACTGGAACACACTCCAATTAGGAATCCCCCAATCTCTAACTGGAGAAGACACTATAATTGGGAATACTCGTAACTTTGAGGAAAGACCCCCTCCCTTTAAAGAGAGGGGAGCCTCACTGAAAAACCTCATAGTGAAGCACTCAATAACATACACGTTGTTTAGTTGTTTACACTCATGCACAACACATATTTACATATAATGGATACAAAATATTATAAACAATATATGGTCAATCTCTTTAATGCAAAAAGCCAATACAAAAATTCTTCTCCCTGAGCATTAGAATTCTCACTAATGAATCTTTTATTTGTCTTCTATAATTTTTCTCAAATTTCTTATACCTCCTAGACGAACTTCATGCCTTTGCAACTTCTAATATAGTTGTATGCTTTGTCACATTCAGTGTATGGTGAAGAACTCTAATAATTTTTCATATGGTAAGGTGTTGTGGACTTGTTCTTCGTAGGCATAATTTTCTATAGTTCAGGTAGATCGTCCCGTATATTCTTTAGTCTTCTATGTTAACTACTATGCTACCACAAATTACTAATGCATTCAATTATGCCCTCTACAAATCGAAACCATGACTTCATATCTACTCCGTAGCTTCGACAACAAGGACTGAAAAGGGGAGTGATCATGGAGGGAGGAAAATACTCCGTGCATGGAGGGTGGAAACTTCGATCGAAAAGGACTCTTAAGTGAGATCATCATCCTGATTTCCTCCATTATGTCAAACTTGTAACATGCACAATAGCTGATTCCTTTAGGGCTCTATCTAGCTTTTGATGCGGAAATCATTGATCCTTATTAATTAAAATTGTTCGGTTGGAGTATCTCTGAACTTAAACAAGACCTCGCAGCTTTAGAAAATTGAGGGAGATAGTAAGTGGGACCTTGCATCCTGCTTTTATTTTTGTCGAACACTAAGCCACCACATGCATTCCTGTTAGTTGGAATTTGGGGCTTCACATTGGAATGTGGTGGATCCATGTTGTTGCCTCGTTGCTCATCGATCGCCAATAAGATTAAAAAAGGCCAGCTGTGGATCTTCTCTTCACATGCCTCTTTTTCTTCTGTAGCACAACCACTAGATGCCCATGTGCGCTCTATCTCTCTGTCTTTTAGTTCACCCTTTTCCCTCGTTTGTTTTTTACTTCCTTGCCGCTGGTAGAGGTTACTACTAGCAGGGGTGCTTACGGGCAAATCGAATTGAGATTTTCTTTATTAAAGCTTGGCACATTTAATTTTGAGTTTGAGTTAGCTAAAAAGTGTTCGAATTAATTCACGATGAGTCAATTTCGATCTAACTTGATTCCTATTTACTAATGTTATTTTTTTGTATAATTTGTTCTAAAATTTTATTTAGAATTAAAATATTGCAAGTTTGACATAAATAAGGATAAAAGATAAATTAATCATACATAAATATATTTAAATTTATACATATAATGATATTTACTAATTTTATTGTATTTATATAAAGAAATTTAGGATAAAATGGTCAAAAATCTTATAATACTTATTTAAATATTGAGCTTTGATTTGAGCCAAGTTGTGCATGGACAAGCCTAGACTTGACTCGTTTAATAAATAGATGAATTTTTTCAAGTCGACTTTAAAGTCAAAAGGAGTTTAATCAAGTTTTCAACAACCCTAGCAACCGGTGTATGTGTATGGCTAGGAAGTTAGAGTAACACATGCTCGGCATTCAAATCTATCACCCTATACGTTGAATATATATATATATATATATATATATTAGGGGTATACCCAAGCATTGCACGGTATTGTATATTTTTTTTAATTTTCCCAGTTTACTTATAGCTAACTCTTACATCAAAGTGCTATGTTTTATTTTTTTGCTCTCGTTAAGTTTCAGTCAATCGTGCATTGTGGTTAATTTTGGCCCTACAATGGTTTATGGGCCTATTAACAATGCCCTAATTTGAAGTAATTACTATTATCATTTTTTATAATTAGAAAAGCATTAGAGTATAATTCTCACCAAATTAAAATTTTTAAAAATATTGATAAAGTTAAATATATTTATAATTATACTAGTCAAAATAAATTCATTATCTAATATACATGTATTATTATTATTATTATTATTATTATTTATTATCACGAAAGCTTTAGAGCATAATTATACCTAAATTAGGAATTTAAAAATATTGATAAATTTAATAATTATACAATTTGAATTAAATTTATTATATAATATAAATTCTTAATTAGATTTTTATATAGTTTCTTTATTTATTTATTATTAATAGACAAAGATTATATCAGAAAAGATATTTTAAAAAATAAATGTTGTTTAATTATTGAAAATTTTACCTAGTGAAATTAAATTACCTTTAATATATGTCTGCATCAATATTTTTTACTAAAGAAGAATACTATCTCAATAATTTTTTAAATTTATTTTGTATATTTTCATATATTGTATTAATAAGTTTTGAATGTGGCCCACACCTCGCTCAAGTCTGTGGCTAGTTAAATATAAAATATCATTTTTTAAAATTATGTAGTGGCCCGGTACTAAATATAAAACTGCTACTATATTATTTACTGATTATTTAGAGTTAAAAGAATCTCCCCTAAAAGTGAAATTATGGGCCACCTTATCAAATCAACACATATAAAAACATCATCAATATATACCCATGGCATCATGTTTTTCACATAAACGTTTAATTGGGACACATCAAAATATTATTCACATTTTGGGCGACCCACACTGCAGATTTTCATTTTGTTCACATTTCACCTTTATCCTTGGACTTGTACAATAATATGTAGTTTGAATCACATTATCACTATCCATTTCTATTTACCACAATCTTCATCATAAATATTTTATTTTTATAATAACACAACAAAATAAATCAAACAACCATAACAAACGTTAGGTCGGTGAGTGTGCGTGTGTTCAAGGAAGGTCACTAGTCCTCCATCCAATGTTTAATCCCTACCTACATATATATTAAAAAAAATGTCAGTAGCGAGTGTTATTGGTCCAAAAATATAACCGCATAACAAGCTGGCAAATGAGAGCTGACTCTCATTTCGAATAACAACATTTAATATACTTCTTGTGAGCACTCCTAAGGGCATCTACTGAGGAGCCAACGGGTTGTAGACCCGATAGCATCTCGAATTGACTAGTCTGATGCCTCTTTACACATTTTCTCATTTTCCTGGTCCCTTGGGACTACTAGTATATCGTAAGCCCTCTCTTTTCCTCCATAATTTTCTTATCCTTGAGGAGGAAAGTCGAGTACTCTCAGGCAGTCGGCTTTAGTACCCTTTGAACCACAAGTTCGTAAACCTCCACGTTTCTCTCGGTGTGTGGAACTCAAAATGAGAGTTGTCAAGATCCCTCGAGAATGGAACAACCAGCTCACAAATCTAAAGCCCGCTTTGACTAGCATGTGCACCCGCTCATGATACGAGTGAGTCTGTCTTTCCCATCTCTCATGTCACTGAAACCCATTAAAACTATATATTGTCATGGGAATGGATTTATATAATATGCCCGACGGCAAATTGTGGTAGTTTTTATTTTTTAAATCAAACTCGAAGGATCTCATTTTCGAGGGTTATTAATTTAGAAAGCTGGTTAACTAAATGGCTCGGGATAAATGCTATAAAGATTGTGGAAAAAAATTAAATTTATGTTGTTTAAAAGTATTTGACTCAGTCTGGGAATGATTGTACATTGGAGAATTATTATTACTATTATATTATTATTATTATATTATTTTATTATAATAATAATATAATTATATTATTATTATATTTTATTCTCTACCTGGTTAAATTTTGGGGTTGGGGTATTTTCGCATACCCTAGCCGCCATTTTCTAGTGGGAGGCGTCTTCCTCACCTTGGATGCCTACTTCTCATCTTCTTCTCCTCTTCCTTATCGTAGTCAGCTTTCTCCTTGCTTGGGTATCCTCCCTATTCTTAGTTTTCATGCATGCATATTTTGAAATGAATAGATGAATGTTAGTTGATAAAAACTGTTGCGATTTCTAATCCTTTCAGTTTTGGGTTTTGAGTTGTTTTCACCACTGTTGGAGAATCATCGCTGGTTGTAGCAATGATGGGAATTGTTGTTAATCGTTACGTAAATCCTTAATGATAATAAGTTTAATAATCATGGGAATTAACGTTTTAAATCAACAAGAAGAACAAAACTGAATTGTATATGTGTAACGACCCGCCATTTTTCATGATAATATTGTGGGCCTAACTGGCTAGGTGTTACTCAAAATTAAAGCAATTATGTCAAACATTATTAGAAATCATAACTTATAATAAAATCCCACAGTCTTGGACCGTTTCCCAGCAGCCACACTTATTCCTCAATTAAATAACAAAAGGAGTCCTCATATTACTTTGCTCCATGCTCTAGTTGTCAATCATCTAATCTCGGATCTGCACACCTGCGGAGGCAATTCCGCGTTAGTGATTACAACACTAAGTAGTATAATAGATAAAACAAACAAGTACATTCCACCATTTTCATATATTTATTTTAATATGCGGTGGAGCGATTCCGCTATACTCCAAAACAATGCGGAGGAGGTGTCCGCTGTGATCCGCACACCCCGGCCATAGCCTTTTTATGGGGAGGCTACCACTACCGTCTCCAGTGCCAGTGCCTCGCACACCCCGGCCGTAGCCTTTTTGTGGGGTAGCTATCACTGCACTCGGGTGATTGCTATGCCCCGTTTGTGGGGAAGCTCTCACTACCAATTCTAGTGCCAGTGCCTCGCACACCCCGGCCGTAGCCTTTTTATGGGGAGGATATCATTTCACTCCAGTGCCAATGCGTTGCACACCCCGGCCGTAGCCTTTTTGTGGGGCGGCTATCACTGCACTCAGGTGATCGCTATGCCCCGTTTGTGGGGAAGCTCTCACTGCCAACTCTAGTGCCAGTGCCTCACACACCCCGGCCGTAGCCTTTTTATGGAGCGGCAATCACTGCACTCTAGTGCGATGGAGGAATCGCTGTGCCTCACTCACCCCGGCCGTAGCCTTTTTATAGGGCGGCTATCACTACTCCAAAACAATATCGATGCATTACAAGATTCACACACATAACACGACCCAGTGTCGGACTGAGTCAATTCTTTAACCCCGGTTGCACTTCGTGCATGGTGGTCGAATCTGGGCTCAGGCCGACCTAGGCTACCAACAAGGAAAATACGATGTTCTACCTATTATACGTACCTGACTTGCGGGTTCGTCTGACTGTAATCCGCTAACCATAATATGAACGGGGCATAAAATTATACATTAGTATAATTTTACTCGAGTCGAAAATGCATGCAATTAAATATTTAATATATGCCACATTAATTAATTTATTTAATTCGATAAGGTTCAACACTTCTTTATTTAATTAATTATGCTATCGCGTAATTTCTATGCGATTATATTTTATTGATCCATTATTTTACTTTACGAATTTATTATAAGAATAATCGTTTTATTTATCAAATATAACTTTTATATGATAAAGGTGAAGTCTCTATTAAATATTCCTCATAACCCTTCAATTTAAGTTAATTGTTTTTAATCAGCCGATTAATTAATTACCGTTTATCGTGATCGAAATTTATTAATTTCATGTAATAATTTATAAATTTATTATTTTGACCACATAACTCATTTTCCTTTAAATTAATTATTTCAATGATTTTAACACGAGTTGGTATTATTATTATGATTTTTAACTCAACCCATATCGAGTCAACCCGAAATTACAAAACTGCCATTCTTCTTCTTCTTCTTCTTCTTCTTTTTCCCGTCACCATTTATTTATTTATTTATATATTTATTTTTTCCGGGTCTTTACAATATGATTGAAATCCATTCCATGGCCAACGAACTTCCTTTCCTCACACCCCTGATGGCCCCTCTAACTGCTGGATCAAAGGGTGTGCGTCAGCTGTGACCCTTGTTTTCGGTGGGTGGTGGAATTGCTCCGGTTAGTGGGCAGAGTTTCAAGGAGTGACCAAGGTGGTGGTGTACCTCTGCAAACGAAAGCTGTAATGGAAACTTCAGAGGGTAGATGCCAATTGTTCTTCGTCGACAAGTGCTCCATCAGGGGTTCCATTATTGTAGTTCCTGCCGCCAGCACAATCCACTGCTAACGACGTCCTCACCAGAAATCATGGCGACGGCCATCCCGACATGTGAGGACGTCCCTACTCCCTCCGTCATCCAGTGGTGGCCGATTCTTCTGTTCTGATGCTGGCATGAGGTAGCAAAACCTCTGAATTGTAGCAAGGTGCAAGAAAGTGGTCATCTTGAGGCTGGTGTGCAGAAGGTCGTGATCTGGTTTTGTGCCAAGAGAAGGTCTGGAGGTCAATGGGAAAGAAGAAAAATCCCTTCGATGGAAAACTTGTAAATATAGCTTGACTCGACACGACTCGAGTTAAAATAATAATAATAATAATAATAATACTAACTCGAATAAATCCTTGAAAATTATTATTTTAATGGTTATGGGTTATAGTTGCTAAACTAATTAACTATTGTACGAAAAAGCCATGAGTAATAAAAAGACGGTAATGATAATCTGTGGATAATTAATCGGCGTATTAAAAACTATTAATTTAATTTGGATGATTATAAGTGATTAATTAAATAAAGATTTCACCTTTACCATATTAAATTTAATGCTAGGTAGATAAAGCGATTATTTTAATAATGAGTTAGTAAGGTAGTAAATGGATTATTAAACTATAATCGTGTAAAAATCACAACCATTAAACCTAAATAGCAAAATGAAAATAAATAAAGTTCGAACCTTTATTGAGTTGAATAATTTAAAATAATTGTACTAGTAGTATCCATAATTAGGATAATGCAAATCATTTTAAATAATTTAATTGAACGACTTAATTAATCAAATTGCTATTAATAATGATAATGATTAAAGATTAAAACTGTAAATTAAATAGTCAAGATCATAATAGTAATTAAATACTCGAATACTTATTTATAGGTTAATAATTATTTTATCATTAGTGAAGTGTTAATTATGATTTAAGTAATTAATTTAAAATGTAAAGTATGACTTAAATGATTATGTCACATGAATAATTAAATATCTTGCTAGGCTTGTTGTAAATGTTGAGAATTTAATACTTAATATTTTTGAATGTTGCATGCTTTGTGTTGTCGACTTTTAATAATGATATATTATATATTAGTCATTTAGTTGGATGCATTTCTACTCGAATAAAATTATATTTATGTATAATTTTATGTTCTCGTTTAGATTAGGATCGTTGGTCATAGCAGCGAGTTCACATACGAACTATCAAGGTCCGTATAATTATTTGAAATGTTGTATTTTCTCTTTTTGGTAGCCCTGGTCGGCTTGAGCCCAGATTCGACAACCATGCACCGAGTGTAGCCGGGGTCAAGGAATTAACTTAGTCCAACATGGGCCACACCCTTTAAAAATTACTATGTGGGAGTCTTAGTCGACTTGAGTTCATATCCAACCACCATGAGCCGGGCACAACCTGGGTCGACTCAATGCGACACAGGGAAGCACCCCTTGAAAGATTAAATACCTGCCCCCATGGCAAGAGGGGTGATAGGGTGCAGTGGCACAAGACGGCTCATTATGCATTTGTGATAGCGAGAGGGTAAGTGAATGGCAAATATCGGTAACTACCGGTCGTGGGCCACGTAGCGTGTATGCGCATGCATGGGATTGTAGCTAGATGGGGTGGCCACCCCTCCCAGCATAATTGGAGCTCAGCATAGGCGCATAACTACTAAAAGTCTCGAGAAATGATAATAGGGATTATATTGACTTGTTTCATTTAATTATGTAGCTTAGTGGTTTTATCACTAATGCGGAATTGCCTCCGCAGGTGAGCAGCTTTGGACTGAGGATTAAAATTGTAGTTGGTGGTTCATTTACCAACTTAGGTTTGGTGAATTGATAATAAATTGAACTTCTTTTTATTCTCTTGTGTTATAAATGTGGCTATGGGAAATGGTTAGAGACTGTAGGACTTTATTTTTATGTATTGTCACATGCTATTAGAACATGATTTATTTTTATGATTTATAAATTTCTAGACTTATTTGCCGCATTATGATTCATATTCTTGATTGTTATTGTTAGATCATTTATCTTTTTGAGTAACCCCTAGCCTGTTAGGGTGGGTCGTTATAAGTGTAATCCAATCAAATGCCGCTTAGCCTATCATCCAAGTAATGAAACAAACATACAATAGAATAGAAAATAAAATAGGGAACAACTCATTAATGGACCTGGCAGAAGCTTCGATTGTGTTCTTGTGTAGGAAGGGAGATCCTACTCTGAACTTACACTTCAAGCTAAAAGCTAATATTCGCTTATGATGCATTCACACATCCTATAGCAGACACAAATCAATCACACATCTATAAATGTAAAATTTCCTATGCTACATTTCATTAGATTACAAAAATTACTTGGTATACCTACTTACTTTGTTAACATTCATTTCAATACATTTCAATCAAGCAAATTCATATTTTAATTTACAATAAAAATATCTAACACAACATTTCATCAATCCTAGCATGTCATGCTAACAATGATCAATTATAAATAATTAAATCAGAGTTAATTATACCTCACTTTGTCGAGCAATTAGCGACAGCTAGGGTTTGGTTACACAGCCTAAGACTCGAATTCAGTACCCATCAACGTCCAAAGTTCAATCAGGTTCAACTGGATGAGTTTGGCAAAAGATCTAGCGAATTCTAGTGAATCTGGTTTTCTGGCAATTTCCGTTGGTTTTCCAACAACTATTGCCGGTGGTGGCCAAGCGGTGAGATGGTGGTGGAGGAGGTGGTTTTCCAGCTCAGCAAGCCCAACTCATCTACAACATCAGTGACGTTGGTGGAGGAGGTGGCTCGCTAGAAAATGGCTAAACAGGGCGGTCGACGATGGGGGTGAAGATATCAGGTTGGGATGGGCAGCATTGGGCTTCGCTTCAGTCAGGGAAGGTCGTGGGAGGGTCGGGGACATCGAGACAGCGATCGGCCAGAGGTGGTGACGGGATCAGCAATGGGAGAGTGGTGCTAGGGTGTGGTGATTCGGGTCATGGAGGCTAGACGGTGAACGGGGGCATTCGGGGCCGCATGGCGACTTCAAGGCAAAGCTTGGCGGCATCAATCAGGTGGCGGGAAGGCGATGGAGAAGGAGGGGCGGTGTCGAGGGATTGGGGGAAAAGGTGTCAAGGGGGAAGAAAACATGTCGGGAAGAAGGTCGGGGTTAGTCTCATAAATAAAACTTGACTCGACTTCGACTTAAGTCAAAAATAATAACTAACTAGTAAGAAATCATAAAAATCTAGAAAAATAGGGAAAATCCCATAAAATATAATATAGACCACAACATCATAATGGCATGTTAAGTAACTAATGACCCACCTAAATTGCCATATAACACCTCCTAATGTGTTATGTAGCCTAAAAATAATTGTATAGTCTAATAGTAAAATAAATAAATATAATCTGGGGCATAATTTCATATATTCTAATAACTCATTGTGCTGCTGGCTTATTAATGTTATAATCATATACTTGGGCACACATAACTCTCATGGTACGTAACACATGACAGACCTTGGCTCGGTACACGTGTTTTGAAATTGACTCGGTTGAAATCAGTGATTGAACCGACTAGTTCTAACTATAAAATCCTAGCTCAAGTCACGGGTTTTACAGAGTATCTGGAAACATGCTATATTCACAATACCCACTTACATTGCATTATTTTAAGGTGTAAAGGAGTACTAGTGCAATTCATATATGCTTATACCACTCACTCTTATAAAACATTGCGTATACTTATATGGTAGGCTTAGGTAAGGGGTTACTGTAACACACCACTTTGGCTCGAAGAATGGGACAAATCTTAATGATATAATTCGGAAAGCTATTCGTTAGACTTTCAAAGAAAAAATTTTACGGAAGCGGATCATAATGCTCAAGGAGGCTTAAGACGATAGCCTTACAGGGCTTACATACATAATTCTTGTTGATCATACACTTTAGGAAGGCTCCCATTCCTAGAGGTCATACTATGAGCATTCTGAGTCACAAAAGAGGCAATACCTCCCCTTTAACTAAGTGGGTGACATTACAAATGCAATGATCACTCACGACGGCAAAACTTCCAATGGGGCTAAGAGAGTTGAACTTTTCATGATACAGATGCATGATCGGGTTCTTATATTTAGTTTCAACATTGAGTTAGGTAATTTATTCTTAAATGATGCTGAATTTACAATAAAGTAAACACTGGGTTGTGGTTACTTGTTCTTCATACCCACAAATATAAATTAAATACACAGAGACATCACCGTGTGCCAAGACGTCAAATCCTTAGTCTTCACATGGTACACCAATATAGGCTTTAGGGTTCTTGCCCATCATACATACATCATGTAACCCATAGTTCCCAAAATACAAAAGTCCCAAAATTCCAAAATACACAAGTCATACAACTGATACAAAACTCACCACAATACAAACACATGTACCATCCCCCTTCATAAGCCTATTGAACCGTCCCCTTCACTGGTCACAAACATGAGTACACACCTACATTTATAGAGGGAAACCTGTAAGCAGCCAAACAAGTTTGATGAAAATAATTACTGATAAAATAATAGTAGCTAATGAGTATCTTAATAGTCACAAGAAATCATACTATTCTATAGTACATCACAAGGCACTAAGCTTAGGCTGACATAGCCAATTATCATAAAAAAGTTAAATCAAATCATTGGTTTGAAACTTACATACATACATAGATACTTACTCTTATGCCTTCATATCCTCCATATATCACCTGTCACGACACTCCAGTGGCACGAAACAATGATAGTGCCATGATCTTCGAAAATGCAATGCATTTGTAGCACCCTACTTACATTGCACTACTTTATGGTGAAAATGAGTACCAACTCAATTCATACATACCCATACAACTTACTCCCATATTCATGAAAACCATACAAATTCTCTTTTACTTATATGGTTGGCTTAGGAAGGGACTTATATAATAAGTTTGATAGATCTTCTAAAGCGAAAACCATAAAAGGATCGCATCTTTCAAGTTTTGTTAAACTACGAGAAAATTTAGGTAAACAGCCCGACATCAGAGTGATATAATAAAACACTATCGATGTCATCCTACATCTAAACATCGATGACAACCTCACTCATGCAGCTAAGTAGAGATGAAGTAGAAGAGTCCCATGGACTCGGATGAGTATAACTCCTCGTTCTAATTCAATGGCCTCACTCCAACTACCTTAGGAAAGGCATGAAATTGGAATCATAATTGGATCGTGTCGATACTCAAAACGAGGCAATGCCTCCACACATGCACAACTCAAAAAATTTTACTTACCTTAACTATCTTACTTAGTGGAGTGTTAAACCTTATTAGGTAACCTTAGGGTTTTGTGTTGCAAGTACCCTTAGTGAAAAGTCTCATACCTTAGGTTTCGTCAACAAACTTAATTTGATGATTTGTTGGACGAGCCAAAGGTGACCAAAGGAGCTCAATTTGGACAGGTGGACCTTGACACTCTAAGTGGTCAGCGTAAAAAACACCAAAAGTAGGCCAATAGGACAACATGGTAAACAAGGCCCACTAATGTCGGGCTAAGGTGCTAGGAACAATGTTCATAGGCCATACACCAATTTTACTATGTGTTATTCATGGGTTTAGAGACATCAAATGGACATGGGTAAGTTGGTAGGCTAGCCAATAGCATAGGTTTAAATTGAGTAAGATTGAAGGTTCAAAAGCCAAGTATTTGGGCCTAACTGGTCTTGGAAATAGGAGCTAGTGAATAAATCATTTCTTGAGCTGGGTTGACCTACTGTGCTTGGGAAAATTCTAACGTAACATCTATTACTCTAAATTCTCCCAAATTTTAATATGGTGTTATCGGACACCATTAATGCGGGTGGTCATGAAATTTCCTATTTTTCTTGGATTTCTTATTTTACATCTAGAGATAGGGAACTAGGGTTTCATCCTCCATTCCTATGCACTCTGGAAAACTAATCAAACTGACCACCTAAATGTTTTTAAATTAAAATAATACTTATGACCTTTTAGTAGACCATTATGGAGGACAACCATAATTTTTGAAATTTTAATTACCCTATTTTATTTAGCTCACATTGGAGCACAATCTAGGAGCATGGAAATGCATACATATAGCACATTATGCACACCAAAGCATTAAGGGTTTTGTTCATGCCCCTTGACTGACTTAGTATAAAAAATTTACAGGAACAAGACAACACACATATCAGAAACCTATAACTTTGCACAAAACAACTCCTCACACAATCCCCAACAAATAGAGAGAGGTGACACCTATAGAGTGAAGGTAGAGGTATGCTAGAGAGTGACAACCTAGAGAGAGAGGGCAGCTAGGGTTTGTTGTGCAAAAGTACAAAACTCGTCCTCCTTGCCTACTTATATACTTTAGGCCTTCTACTAGTAGAATATCCTCTAATTGATCTCCATAAACTAATCTACCTATAAACCTCTTACACGGACAACTTAAGTAGACAAACTTGTCCGCATCTAGAGATCGAGACGTAAGGGCAAAAACTCAATCGTTGGATAATTAATAATGATAGACTTTACTTAAATCACCTAATCTTGTAAATAAGTATCTAAGCCTACACATTAGACTCAAACACTATTCAAACTAACCATTAGGGGTATGGAAATTGGTTCACATGTGACTGTATCCATTGCAAAATCTCAGCTTCAAGTTAGTGTTTTACCCGCATGTAGTTTTGCCAGATTTGGGCCAATGTCGAGTTGTTTCAATCGAGCTCAAGCCGGACTAGTTTTTAGACCATGACTATGGGGCCAATATGGCTGTATGAATATGTTATGATGACAAGAAGTGTTAAGTGGTTGACTTGAGTCATTTACATGTATCTTACTTTCGTGATGAATAATCCTTAAGGATAAGATCCCTCAAGTTTGATTTCGAAAATAACATCCACCGCAAGTTGCCTTCAGGTCATTATATAAATCTTTTCCCAGGCCTACATATGATTTTTTTGAGTTTTCCAGTGAGATGTGAGACAAGGGAAAACTGACAACTATGTTATGCAAGCTAGCGCGTTCCCATGAAAGCTGGCTTTGGATTGGTGCGCGGGTCATTCCATTCCTCAAACCCGAAGAAGTGTGGAGGATTATGGTTACTGTAATGTAGAGTATGTTTAGACTTTTGGTTTCAACAGGTATTGAAGGAGCTTACCTGAGAGTACTCAGTCTTTGTGGTAAGGGCTAAGAGTTATAAGGAGGATGTAAAGGGCTGAAGGAAAAAGGAAAGAAATTGATGTTCCCGCAGAGGGGATAGTTTTAAAAGTTGTTGAGGAATGAGATGAGATAAAATAAGACGCTGTCGAGCCGAGGCTAATGGCTCCCAGTTAGAGCCCTTATGAGAGATTGTGTGAAGAATTATATAAATGATTTCCTTTAATAGGAGAGCTAGATCGCATATGCTAGTTTGTTTATTAGTTATTTTTAAACCAGTGCAACTAGTTATTGCCATTTTTCTTATCATATATATATAGGTCTTATGATCCTGAGTCAGCTTTCGTGCAAGGATAGATAAATGCTACACACACTTGATGTAGCACCCCATTTCCGTTCACTCGTGAACCAACCCAAAAATCTTGCCAGCGACCGAACTATATGCTCACCGACTTGATTTGGTTAAGCCGATCTGGATCTCCCCTCGGCGTCTCAAGATGATGATGCAACATGCAAAGCATGGATGAGATGCTTGGGTTCTACCGTTGTCCTACATGAATCCTATGTTATGAAAATAAGGATACAAGCAAACCAAACAAATGAAAAATTAAAAGAAATATATATTCTTAAAGAAAAATGGACAAAGTCTACTCTAAAAGTAGAATATGGGCCGGCCACCCTGTCAAAAATAAGTGACATATATTAATAACAATAAAAATCCAAAACACAGTCCAAACACAATATTTCCTTCACATTTCAGCTAGCCATACTTTTGTCATCATACGAGTTGAATCTAAACCCCATTGCTTGCATATTCATTTTCAATTCTCTATTTCCATTCACACGCAAAATATTCACAACAATTTATAGAATATCATTAAATCTTCATCCTCCACACATTTCAACACACATCATCCTCACCAATTACACTTGGTATGTATATGTGTGCGTGATTTTAGTGCTACTCCATAGTCCCCACAATCCTCATCCGTCGCGGTTGTCGATATATATATAAAATAAAGAGACATCATTAACGAGTGTTAATGGTCCAGAAATAACTAATAACGAACTAACACACGAGAGTTGACCTTCTTATTGAATAAAAATCTCATTACTCTACCACATAGACCTCTCGTAAGGCAATAGGTAGGGGCTGTCGACCACGCGTGGTAGCATCCCTTTTCTATCTCATCCTCATTCAATGGCTACTTTTAACTTTCCCTTGCACGAGAAAATTATTCTCTTACCATTCAACCCTTTACATCCTCCATATAACTCTAAGCCATGAGTAAGGAGGCCGAGTCCTCTCAAGCATGCTCCTTCAGTACGCTTTGAAAGTACAAGTCTAGACATGCACTACATAGCAGTACCCGTAAACCTCCACACTTGTGTTGGTTTGAGGAACTCAAAGGTGATGTTATCAGGATCCCTCGAGAATGGAACAGATGCTCACCAATTCTAGAACTCACTTTGATGATGACACATCCTATCTATTGATGCAACTGTTGGTTTTCCCTCATCTCACATCTTATTGAAAACGGCAAAAAGTACGTGTACAATGGCCTGGGTAGACATTTCAATATAATGTGCCCGAAGGCATCTTGAGCTAGATTTGAATTTTGAAAATAAATTCAAGGGATTTCATCCTTGAAAGTTATTAATCCAGATATTTCATATGATTAGGTGGCCCATATGGAGTGGGACACACCACCACTCAACATGTCCGCTTACCTATTAAAACAAAACACAACATAGTAGAGAAGTTAAACTAGAAGCGAGTCCTAAATGGACCTAGTAGAAACACCAATTGTGTCCACACAACTAAGCTGTGAGCTCCTACTCGGTACCTACACAATAAACGAAAAGATAATGCCCCCTTATCATGCATTATCACATCCTATACCATACACACACCACATCATACGTCAATCACACATAAGTTTTCCTACGCTACGGTGCATTTGATAATGATAATTACTCACTTTACCTAATTAGTTCCTTAGCATTCATTTTAATACACTTTAATCAAGCAATTCATATTTTTATTTACAATAAAGCAGCTAACATATCAATTTATCAATCCAAGCATGGTGTGCTAATAATTATCACCTTTAAGTAATTAAATAAAAGTTAATTGCATCTTGCGAAGCCGCAATCAGCGACAGCAAGGGTTCCATTGTACGGCTCAAGGTTCGATTCAGCACCCAGCGGCATCCAAAGTTCGATCAGGTTCAATTTGATGAATTTTGGTGAAGATCGGGTGAATTTCAGCAAATCCAGTTTTTCTGCAAAACAGTTTTCTATTGTTTTTTGGCATCTTTCCTGTAATTTTCTGAGTACTTTTCGTGTGAGGAAATCAGCGTTATGGGTCAGCACCAGCTCGGTGAGTTCAACCCAATGGTTGTGGTGGTGAGGATGGCAACAGCAGCAACGTGCACCAGCAGCGGTGATGAGCACCAGCTGTGGCAACTAGTCTACTATGGTTGGTCTGTCGTCCAATTGGCCCTCAGCTGGCAGCTGCAGTAGAGAGGCACGAATGGCAGCAAATCAGTGTCGTGGAGGCGTGATCACACAGCGATTCAGTGTCATGGAGGCCGGGTGGTGGCGGTTGTGCTCGGGATGGCATGGTTACAACATGGCGGGGCTCGGTAGTGTTGATCGGCTGCGCTGTGCGGCCGTAGGTGGCATCAATGACGTGAATCGGGGTGGCGTCGGCAGCGGATGGGGTTTGGGGGAGAAAGTGTCGGGGTAAAGTTTGGTGATAATTTTGTGAATAAAACTTGACTCGACTTCGACTCGAGTAAAAAATAATAACTAACTCGTAATAAATCTTCAAAAAATCCAAAAAATATGGGAAATCCCATAAAATATAATACACACCAGAACATCACAATGACCCTATAATTCATCCCAATGCGTTGTTTGGCCTAAAAAGTAATTCTAAGATCAAATACATAAATAAATTACTCGATACTGTCGTATACTCTTGTAACTCATTTCTCATCATCTTTCTGACATGATCATTATATAATTAAGTACACTTGCTCATAACTCAAATCTCACCTCAGCTCAGCACACAATTTATTAAACTGACTCTACTTGAACTAATGGTTGAACTAACTAGTTTGCTTAAAACTTTGACTCGAGTAACTGGTTTTAAAACCTTTCCTCCATAGAAAATATTTTCCTTTGAAATTTTAACAAAGGAAGTTTCAAACTCATCCATAATCTAAAAAGGTAATCTCTAGTAAGGTACTTGGTTGTGAAGCTGGTTGTTCGAATATCTCCTAGAAACACTTCCTCATCTCATCTTCACATTCCCATGTAGATTCTTCAACACTTTCTTCAAGTCCATTGCACTCATACTAGGGGAAGTTCTTTTCTTTAGAGAATATTCACTTTGCGATCCACAATCTAAACTGCATCTTCTGGATACATTGAGTCAAGTTGTAGGTCTATCTTTCTTAAAATGACAACATGTGAGTTGTCTAGATGGTATTCCTGTAGGATTGACACATGGAAAGCATCTTGTACTATTGATAGGTGAGGCGGCAATGCTAGCTTATAAGCTATTGGTCTAATGCACTCGTTCACATCAAATGGTTCAATATATCACGGACTAACTTTCCCTCGCGTCCCGAATCTTGTCTTTCCCTTAGTCAGAGAGACCTACAGGAGAACATGATCTCCTAAAGCAAAAAATGAACCTCATGTCGACTCTGATCAGCATAACTTCTCTGTCTATCCTAACTTAACCTCATTCTCTTCTTGATCTGAATTACCACTTCTTAGGTCTGCTAGATCATCTTTGGCCCAACTACTACTAGCTCGCTGCCCTGTACCTAATATACTGGGGATCTTCATGGTCTACCATATAGTTGTAACACCCCTTCTCGGTTTACCCGTGAACCAAACCGGAAATATTATTGGTAATTGAACCATTCACTAATCTAATTAATTCGGATATGCCAACCCAGATCTAGCCTCAGTGTCTGATGATGGTGATGCAACATGCAAAGAACGGATGGAAAGCTTGGGTTCTAATGTTGTACTACTTGCCTACTATGATATTAAACAAGTATACAAACAAACCAAATAAATGAAAAGTTTCGAGAAAATAGTTAATTTTTAAAACAAAATGAACATAGTCTCCTCTAAAAGTGCAATAGAGGCCACCATAGAAAAACAAGTAGTATATATTTATGACAATAAAATCTACAAACACAACCCAAACACAGTATTTTTATCACACTTCTAGTTACCCTTACTTTCCCCATTATGTGAGCCCAGTCTAAAGTCTATTTCTTACCTATTCATTTCCATTTTATATTTTCATTCACATACATCCACACAGCTCAACACATCATCAATTACAGTTAGCAGATACATGTGTTTTGGGAGCTATGGTTGGCCTAAGCCCACATTTGATCACCAAATGCCGAGTGCAACTGGGGTCAAAGAATTGACTCGATCAGACACGGCAGAACACCCTTAAAATCTTTGAAAGATTAGATACCTGCCCCATGCCGAAAGGGGTGATAGGGCGCAATGGTGCAAAACAACTTATTATGCACTTTTGATACCGAGAGGGTGAGTCAATCGCAAATATCAGTAACTAGAAGCTGTGGGCCATGTAGTGTGTGTGCATATACATGGGATTGTAGTTGGATGGGGTGGCTGCCCCTCCCAACATAGTAAGAGCTCGATGTAGGCTCATAATAACTAAAAGACTCAAATTCAGATGTTGTGGAATATATTAGCTTGTTTCTTGTAATTATATGACTTAGTGTTTTTATCACTAACGTGGAATTGCCTTTACGGGTATGAGCATTATGAAAGGATGGGTAGATTTGGTACAGCTAAAGGACTCTATTATTAGACCTTTGAATTTTTTTTCTTATTTGTTGTTATACTTTTAGATCGTTAGCATGACAATTGGATTTCATTTTGGTTCATGGGCTTAGATTATTCGGAGCATTTGTCATATTAAATTTTATCTCTTGATTTTATTTAATATTTTGAAAATTAACAAAAATATTAATTTATGAGACACCTAGTTTCATATAGTAACATTTGGCTCGTGATTTGGAACGGGCAGGTCATTACAAACAAGCTTCCTTCTCAAACACCGTGTGCAAAGCAGTTTTGCAAGCTATAAATCTTCCTTCTCAAGCACCTCCAAAGTACTGAGCCTTGTAACTAGCTCCAAATATCCTTGATGCAACCACCTTGAAGCTACACTCCCTAAAAAGCTCACACATTGAGCCAAAAGAGTCTTCTCTTCATAGCTCCCCTTCCACTATGGCATAGGCTCACACACTCTCTCAACACCTTCAGAGTTTACAATTTAACTCAGCACCTTGAGCAACGTCATACATACAAGATCTCTGATTAGTTTTCTCAATGAATCACGTATGAATACAAACTAAAATTACACCCACGCACACATAAGCTTCAGCTTCTTAATTTACACCAAGAGAGTTTAGAGTTAATTCCATAGCATAAGGGCTGCCCAATCCCACTCCCGAAAGCTCTATTTATGCACTTTCCAAGATTCCCTCCAAAATAGAGCCATTGGGCACTGATATCCCTCCACTTTTCTTTCTCCAACGGCTGGGTCATGCAACTTGTCCAGATCTTTTGGCTACCAAACAATTGACCAATCATCAATAGAACGATTATGTAAGGCTAGCCACATCAGCTTTGGCAATCAAATGCACGATTGAAAGCCTACCAAAGCATGTTCCTGAACTTTACCAATCATGTATGAGTTTTTAGATTCCTCGATCAATTTTAAAAGTTTCACCAAAGACACCTTTGGTTACCAAATGTGTGACAGAACTCTTTGCCGAAGTCATCTTCTTCTAAGCCTTACATTTTGGTTTCCAAACCCTTATTTGAAGGTTAACTGAAGTCAATTCATGTGTGGCTTCTTACCGAGCCCAACGTCTTCAGTTGTCGATCACATAATAAAAGGACAGCCAAAAGTTGAAAGACCTTTCACCTTACTTTCCAGCTCCATGCTCAAGTTGCTAAACATCTAACTAAACACTGTCAAACTGTTAAAAACTTCCACACTTCATTCTTTTCTTTAATGAACAAAGTTTGAATTGGTTGCTTGATCATTTTCTTCACTTGGAGTAATCATAAACTTGATTCCCTTGATCATGTCTAGACTCTAATGGTTATGTTTAGAGAGTTTTCAATGTTGTTTCATTTGCACAAGGTTCAACACATCCATTGGCACTATTCAATAAAGACAACTCCCATGATGTTGTGAACTCTGAAAGCAGTTGGTGCCAATCCTAATGAAGCATTTCATTGGGCCATGTAAAATTTAAAGTCTTCAAGTCTTCAAGCTCTAGCCATGTAGTCCTTGCATCTCGATTGCTTTCGAACTACACTTCTTAGTCCAATGAATAATGCAAGATGTCATGTCATAAAATGCAATGCTCATGATGCTCATGATGCTCATGACATGCAACCTATGGCCACCTATAGATTCTAGGATGAGTTAGTCATTCTCATTAATTGAACATTACAATTTCAAGTTCATGAGATGACTAAATACTAAGTACTCATATCTCCATTCATATGAGGACTCTCCCCTTATACATGAAACCATTTATAGATATTGACTCTCCCCTTATGTCCTCTCAATAAGCACATTATTACAAGGGAAAGGGTTACTGTAATAACTAGTATTTAATTTCTATTTAAATAGATTTTAAATTGTGGACATGGTTTCTAGAGGCAATTATCAGCTTATGCTTAGTCTTTTTAGTCCAAGAAAAAAAAATTCTTTGTATTTGAACACATACAATATGTGAGACATAGATTAATTCATAAAAAAGGTTGATTATATTTGGATTGAGATAGAAGATTATTTTAATGTTGTTGTTACTCTTAAAATTCTCTATGTGATAGCTTAAGTGGAACCGATGTTCAAAAATGTTACCTAATTAGTCGGTAAGGGCCAAACCAGGTGGTTTGGGCCAAATATGGTTAAACAAGCGGATTTTGTGACACTTCATGGTTTTGGTTGAGGGTAGAACGTGGCTAGATAGTTCCTTAGGCTTTTGGGAGGCTTGTAGGGCAGCTATGGAAAGGGGAGAATTAGTGGTGGAGTATATAAACTCTCATTGGGAGAAGCCAGCCCTATTTTCTACAAAGCGTATGAGAGGTCCACTCCTTTTGTGAACATAGCACGCCTCCTTCCTCCTTGTACCTTGGTTGCTTTTCCATTCTTCTAGGATGTTAGAAAGGATCTAATACATAGCACATTGAATGTAAATGAAGAAGAGGTTAGTAATACAACATTAACATAGTTAATTCATGCATCATCAACATATTCATGTTGTTCATTGTGTGCTTTTGTCATGAACAAGTGTATCCATCGAAAAACTATGTTTAGATGATTTTTTGATGAATGTACACCATGATTGGGATTATGAACTCAATCTGGGTGGATGCAATTTTGGTTAAATAACATATAATTCGACTTTTGATGGATGATATTTCATTCTTCTTGGATGTTAGAAAGGTTCTAAGGCATAGCACATTGAAAGTAAGCAAAGAAGAAGTTACTAATACAACTTTAACATTGTTAAATCATTTATGAACATGTGTATTCATCAAAAAATTATGTTTATATGATTGTTTGATGCATGTACACCATGATTGGGAGTATGAACTCAATCTTGTTGGCAGCAATTTGGGGGTTAAATAACATAGAAAATGACGTTCGATGGACGTTTTGTGTTGTTTCTATAAAAATTGATCATGTGGAAGAATATGGTAAAATTTAATAAACAACCCATCTTTTTAATCAAGAATGGTTCTAAACTCTCAATAATGATGTAGATAGAGATTATATAAAATTTCATGTAATTTAGAGTTGAATTGATGTAGTTTCTATAAAAATTGAGTCAAAATAGAAGAGATTTGACCTTTGTTTAAAGTTTGAATGGAAATGTGAATTTTAGATACGCATATTGAAAATCTTCTTAGGAGAATGTTAATTAATTTGTTAAGAGACTACGATTAAAATTTTGCAAACTTTGGACATCGTTTAGGGCTTCAATGAATGTTGAAAAAATTACAAAACATCAAAAAAATTCATATGAAAAAAGTGTGAAAAGTGTGAGACGCCTGATCATTCTGAAATAGAGTGGCCAAATGTGTTATTTATCAAAAAAATTCAACAAATGTTATATTATATTATTGCTGTTCCTTTGCTCAAACTAGGAGGATGTGTTGCTCAGACATCTCGAAGCTCAAAAAGGCAATTATTTAGGTTTGCTGTATTATGGGTCGAGCCAAGCTCGTCAAAAATTCAGGGTGTTTGGGCTTGGCTCGTGTTCAGCTTGCTATGTTTTCACGTCGAGCTTGAGCCGAGTTTTTGTTTGTGCTTGGCTCGCGCTCGACTTATTTAGGATCAAAATTTTCTTTCCAACACTATATAAGTTCAATATACCCTCAATAGTATTGATGAGCCGAGTCGAGCCAAGTATTTTTTCAAGTTCGAACACATTGAGCTTGAGTTTCAAGCCAAGACGAGCTGAACACTCTTTAGCTCAAGCTCTGTTCATTGTTCAATGAGCTATTCATTTCAAGCCGAGTATTTTTCAAGCACAAAATTAATGAGCATGAGTTAAAGCCGAATTGAGCCGAAAGTAACATGCTTGCGAATAGGTTTGGCTTGTTTACATACATAGAGATAGGGCGTGCATTCGACAAAGTGGGCTCTGGAATTGGTGAGCGTCCATTCAATTTTCGAGGGATCGTGATAACTCGACCGTTAATTTCCTCAAACCTAGAGATGTGTGAAGGTTTACAAGTACTCCTATGCAATGCATGTCTAGATTTGTGATTTCAAAGGATGCTAAAGAAGCATGCCTAAGAATACTCGTCCTCTGTACCCAGGGCCAGGAGTAATACGGAGGATGTAGGGGGCTGAGAGGAAAGAAAGGAAAGTGATTTTCTCGTGCAAAGGAATGCTTAAAGTGGCCAAGAAAAGAAAATGAAATGGAGTAGGGATGCTGTAGCGCGAGGTCAATGGCTCCCAGTTATTGCCCTTATGAGAGTTCTTAGGAAGAATAATGAAGTTTTTATTCAATAGGAGAGTCAACTCACCTATGTCAGTTTGTTAATAGTTATTTCTAGACCGATCACACTTATTGTTGACGTCTTTTTATTATATTTGTTGGTGAGAACCATGAGGGATGAGCACTGTCAAAACTGCGGAGGACCAACATTGAAATAACGCACACATATACCTGTTGATTGTAGTTGGTGATGTATTGAACTATGTAGACAACGAGATTAGAACGATTTTCTATAAACTGCAAAAGATATTTTGTATGTGAATGCAAATGGAAAGTGGAAAATGAATAGGGTGAGCTACGGAGCGAAGATAACTAGATGTGAAAAACATGTGTTTGGACCATGTTTGTGATTTTATTGTTATAATTATATATTGCTTGTTCTTGACAAGGTGGCTTGTATTGCACGTTTATGGGAGACTATGTTTGTTTCGCTTTTAAAATTAACTATTCCTTAAACTTTTCATTCATTTGGTTTGTCTGTTCACTTGTTTGTTTGCACATCATGGTGTTCAAGTAGGACAATGTTAGAACCCAAACATCTCATCCATGCTTTGCATATTGCATCAACATCTTGAGACACTGAGGGTAGATATAGGTTGGCTTATCCGAATTAAGTAGATTAGCTAACGGTTCATTCACCGGTAGTATTTCTGGGTTGGTTCATAGAAGAACCTAAACAGGGTGTAACACATGCAGTTTGAGACTCAAATTTGGCACCCAGCAGCATCGAAAGTTCAATCGGGTTTGGCTGGACGAATTTGGAAAAACCTGTTTTTCGACGGTATTTCAGCAGCTTCCAACGACTTTTCCGGCAAGGCAGTCGGGGCTATGGGTTAGCACCAGCTCAGCTAGTGTGACCCGACTATGGTGGTGGTGAGGAAGGCTAGCTTGACCATTGCCCCAATGGCGGCGGCGGCAAGTCAGCAAGGGTCAGTCGGCTTGTTCAAACGGTGGCCAGCCTTGGGAGCGGCGCTGAGTTTGGGGAACAGCTCGTCTAGGTCGAGGGGAGGGCGTCGGCATCGTCGAGGAGGCTTTGAATCGGTGTCAGTAGCATGGCTTGATTGTGCAACTCCCGTGCGTCGTGGAAGCTGGGTAGTGGCTGGAAACACTGGGAGCGGCTCGTCGGAGGTCCAACGATCTACAGTGGAATCGATATACAACGGTGTGGTGGCCGGAGGAGGTGTCGGCATCAAGGACAGGCGGCGATCTGGATTATGGGAGGAAGTGTTGGGGTGAGAGTTTCGGTGGTAGTTTCATAATTAAAAGTTGACTCGACTACAACCTGAGTCAAAAGTAATAGCTCTTAATAAATTCAAAAAAATCCATAAAAGTATGACAAAATCCCACAAAATGTAATTCACTCCATAATGACAAAATGACATGTTCTATAACTATTAAACCACCCAAACTTCTATACAATGAGTCATAATGCATTATTAATCTAAAATATAATTGTTTTCATTAAATAATTAAAAAATTAACTACATATTGTCATTTACTCTAATAACTCATTTCTCATTATATTTTTGACGTTATCATCATATTTTCACGTACACTTGACCCTCATTGCTCATAACACACGGCTAGCCTCGGCTTAGCATGCGGGTCATGAAACTAACTAAACTCAAACTGACAATTTAACTAACTAGTTCGCTAATGTAAAACTTTGACTCAATTCATGGGTTTTACACGATATTATGATATTAGTGATTTAACTTAAATGGTTGAGGATATATAAGAGTTTATGTCCAAAAATTGACCAATAGATATAAATGGCTAAATGAAACAAAGGGTTGAAGATGTGTCAGAAGTCATGTCAAGAAATTAGCTCTAATCACATAAAATAAGGATATGATAATGGTTAACTATTGTATAATGGTATCTCTAAATATTTATGTTATTTATCTATTGTTGATATTTAATATATTGTTCTACGTTGAGATTTACATGTGAATAACCTTTATATTCTTAGTATTGTTATTGTATATGTAAGTAGTGGACTGAGCACCTATTTTGGTATTGAGCGAGCAATTTATATTGTTTGCAAGTAGTGGACATTCAAACGAAGCATTAGGATGGGAGAATGAGCACTTAGAGTTTCATTTTATCATTTGCATTAATTGTGGAATTTACTACATGTAGTGGATTTTTTTACTGTTCAGTACATGAAACTTGGAAATATTATTCATGAGTTTGCATTTGTAATCCGCATATATTGTGGATAATGACAATGATCGATGCTTACATTTTAAATACTGCTCTACACTCTTGATGTAAACCCAAGCTGTTTGCCCAAAGGTTTTTACTGTCAGTTTGGTAGTTATATGAATCGAATCTATACGGTCCAACCCTGCTTGTTGTAGTTCCTGTATTGTGTGACAATATGAATCTGGCTAGTTCCAGAATTGAACAGGAATGTCACTGTTTGTGAGTGGATCTACTCTTGGTAACCACGCCTCTCTGAACATATGTAATGTTTTATTCTTTGAGCATACCTCATGACTTCATCAGTGCCTTTCCAATGATCCAAATTCAGATTACTTAAATATTTGCCCAACATTCCAATAATATATGGAATATCTGGACGTGTACATACTTTAGCATACATAAGACTTCCTACTACTAATGCATAGGGAATCTTATGAATTTCCTTTCCCTCAGTGTCATTTTTAGGACATTAATTGAGACTTAATTTGTCTCCTTTAGAAACAAGGGTATCTCCTGGTTTACAACCTTGCATGCCAAATCTCTTAAGCACTTTTCTATATAGGTCTTTTGTGATAATCCAACTATACATTGAGAGCAATCCCGATGTATTTGAATTCCTAATACAAAAGAAGTATTTCCAAGATCTTTCATTTCATATTTCATTGATAAAAATCTCTTGCTGTCGTGCAAGAAACCTATATTATTATTGGCAAGCAATATATCATCAACATATAAAACAAGAAAAATATACTTACTCCCACTAAACTTATGATATATACAATCATCAATCAAATTCATCTCAAAACTGAACTAGAAAATAACTTGATGAAATTTGCAATTCCATTGACAGAAGCCTACTTGCGTCCATAGAAACACAGTTTTGAGATGAATTTCACCATAGTCTTTGAATTCCAATACAAAGTTTTCTAGTTGCACCATATAACTTATTTCATCAATTTCACCATTTAGAAACACAGTTTTTACATCCATCTGATGTAACTGAAGTTCAAAATGTTCCACTAATGCCATAATTATTCTGAATGAGTCTTTCAATGAAACTGGAGAGAAAGTCTCATTAAAATCGATGCCTTCCTTTTGAGTAAAGCGCTTTGCAATAGGACGAGCCTTAATCTTTTTACATTACCTTTCAAATCCTTTTTTGTTTTACATATCAATTTATAACCAATAGGTTTCGTACCTTCAGGCAATGGAACAAAATCCCAAACGTCATTATCTTTTATGGACTTCATGGCTTGATGAAAGTTGATTGGATTATTTTCCATAATTCCAATGTTATCCTCATGTTCTTGGAGAAAGATGATATAATCATCTGAAATTGCATTTCTCCTTTCTCTTGTGCATCTCATCAATAGAATTTCCTCATGAGTTTGTTGATTTTCCTCTTTAAGTATAACATAATGATTGTAATTAGGGAGAATTTCGATATTGTCTTGTAATTCTAGTATGGTTAGAATCTTGATTATTATCAAGAACAATCATGGGAAGAGAAATAGATTCTTCTTCAAAGACAGTCTCTAACTTCATTTCCCCGTATGTATTAGTTCTAAGATGCTTGAAGATCTATTGGCACCTAGTCTCTTTATATTTGTTTGATTTCCCTTAATTCACTCAGCACAGATTTGAAGATATGATTAATTAAGAGAATCAAGAATTCCATCTGTCATAAGTCGTTCAAATCTTTGTTTAGAAATATGTGCCAAACGCTTATGCCAAAGAACTCATTGGTTAATTTTCTTTTCGTACCACTTAAACCCACAAGCAATGTTTTCTTAAAAGATGTAATAGTATCAAGTAAATATAGATTATCATAAAAAGACAAAGAACTCATACCCATAATATTTGAATTTAGAAAATGACTAAAACTATTATTTCTAAAAGAACAAGAGTAACCAGATGTGTTTATTAGAAATAGAAACCAAAGTCCGTCTAAAAGACGGTACTTCATCTCTCTTTCAAATCAAAATAATATTTTGTCTTCAATAATAATCTAAACATCTCTATTGCTTCAACTATAACTGATTTGTCATCACCCACATAGATGAATCTTACAGCATCATTTGGCTTTCGGCAATTCAAACAACTTTGCATTGACACACTTATGTGAGTAGTAGCACCCAAATCTAACCATCAAGTGTGTATTGGCACTGAAGCTAAATTAACCTCAGAACAAACAAAATTAATAATTGACCTTTATTTACATGCTAAGCATGATACTTAGTGCATTCTTTCTTCATATCTTCAGGTTTACCACAAAAGAAATAGCAAAAAGCATGATTTTTCTTATTTTTGTCCTGATAGGTACTAGCCAAATGAGTGCTTTCAGTCTATTCTTAATTCAACCTTTCTTCTTCCGGCACACCACAAAAAATGAGCTAATTAATAGTTCATTTGTCCCTTTTGCAATTATAACTGACCTTGAATTAACTAAATTGTGTCAAAAGAAAAATTAAAACTAAATGCACAAGCAAATCCTCAAATAGCTCTAACTTTAGTGCTTTTAGTTTTGAAGCAATATTTGACATCTCTAAGATGTACTCTTTGTAGTTTTGCCTTTAAACTTTATTTAAATCATGTTCAACAAAAGCGTACTTGTTTCATCTTTGTCTTTTATTTATTTATTTTTACAAAATGCTTTTCAATTTCTTTATGAAATTTAATGGCCATAGTTGCCTTTTTAGATACATCTCCCCTAAAAGTCTCTAGAATACTACTTTTCATGATCATAAGACTCATGCGAATTGAACATCCCCACTTCTCAATGCCCCATTTTTTCTTTAATGGAACTTTTGTTTGTAAGAAAAGAAGGTTGTTTAGTCTTTAACGTAAGGTCAAGATACATGCAGTCGAGAATGATTATAATGTTTTCTTTCCAATCCTAAAAATTATCTTTAAGCATTGGAACTGAATTGATGTTGGCATAAATTATATAAGAAAATTGATTAACTGAATCCATAGAACAAAACAACATGCTCATAATAAGATTAATAATTCCAAAAATAGTTAATCTCATCAACAAATACCTAGCACAACATTAATATTTAGTCTTCGGACAGAAATATGAATTTGTAAGTGATATTCTCAGTGCAATAATCAAATATAGATAATAAATTTTGTCAAATAATAATCCTTCCATTGGGCTGATTTATTGTTCACATTGAAGTATGATAATTATCCTATATTTATTATCACAAATGAATCTTAATGCATTAATCAAATGTGGACAATAAATCCTATCAGATAATAAACCTTCCTTTGGGCCAATTTATTATTCACATAGAACCTTAATAATTATCCCATATTTATTGCCACAAACGAATATATAATTCTCTCAAATATTACCCATCCTTTAGGCCGATTAATATCCACATGAATTAATTATCCACAACCATCTTAATATTTAAAAATAAATTAATTTCCACAAAAGAGGCCACTTTGGCAGAATTTAATAATAAAGGTTATTAATCATAATTGAACCATATGTTGAATTTAATAATCCCAAATATCATAAAATAAAAAGGTTATAAAGTATCTTTATGTAAAAATTTCTGAAATTATAACCTTTTGTAACAATATTTTCCTCGCTTGATATTCTACTAGAAGACGAGCTTAATTTTGGGAATAAATATCTCATAGACAATAATTAGTACTGAATTTTGTGAAACTCCTAATGGATTGAAGATGTAAAGACCGTGGAAAGAAAAATTTTACTATGTTCTATTCGGGCAGGGAACTATCGAATGTTAGAGAATTAATATTACTTATATTATATTCTCTACCTAGTTAAATATTTTATTATTTACCCGGTTACCCTGTTAAAGGAATACAATACGGGTGTTGGTGTGTTTTCATATACCCTAGCCATTTTTGGTGAAGGGACATCATTTATCATTTTATAATTTTTTAGGGGGCGTCATTACGCTCTCATCTTCTTCTCCTCTTCCTTACTAGAGCCAGCATCTTCCTTGCTTGGGTAACCTTCCTCATCTCCCTAATCTTAGTTTTCATGCATTTCTTAATCACCATGCTAAATTACGTTGCTTCATCAATTCATGATAATCATGTAAAGTTCTGCTTCTTCCTCCATTCAAGGGCACCGTGTAAACTTGCTGTTGTTTCACCAATTCATGATCATTTGTTGTGTCGTTGCTCCATCAACGTTCTTTGCTATGTAATCAGTTGGGTAAGGATAAGGGAATTGCAGTCTCTAGCGTCTTAGGAGTCTAGGATGGGGGTTTGCAAGGTGGACAACGCTATGGGTGTTTTCAAGCATCCATACCAGTCCGTCGGCCAAGATTCACGCCGTGCATGCTCACAGCGCTTGGCCGGGATGTTGGGTTGTCATACGGGGAGAAGGGAAGAGTTCCTGGTGGTGCTGCTGGCGGGACGGAGGTTGCCTTGTGTCCCCGGAGGTGCTGTTGGCCAGAAGTTGCGCGCCATGGTGCAAGACAATTTCACCTTGGGAAGCTGCTATAAAGCATGGACTTTAGGCTTCCAGTTGGTTGCTGGAGAAGGTTGAAGTTGAGGGAAGACGTGATTCTGGGTTTAGGTGCCAAGAAAAGAGGTGGAGAAGAAGGGCGTGGTCTGGTTTTGGTGCAGAGAAGAATGCCAATGCCAATGGAAAGATGAAGAAGCTTATGGGGGCAAATCTATAAATACTGGCTGATTCGATACCGACTCGACTGAAAATAATACGAACTCGTGATAAATTATTAAAAATAATTATTTTAATGGGTTATGTGATAAAATTACTAAACTAATTAATGATTAGAAGAAATCAACATAGACATAAGTAATAATAAAATTCGGTAATGATAAAAGGTTAATAATTAATCGGCGTAATACAAGTGATTAAATTAAATCGGACGGCTATAAGTGAATAATAAAATAAAGATTTTACCTTTAACATATTAAATTATATATTAGGTAAATAACTTGATTATTTTAATAACGAGTCAGTAATGTAGAAAATGGGTTATTAAACTATAGTCGGGTAACAATCACAAGCGTCGAACCTAAATATCATAATGAAAGTAAATAAAGTTCGAAATTTTATTGAGTCGAATAATTTGAAATAATTATATTAATAATATTTTTAATTTAGAATAATACAAATTATTTTAAATAATTTAAGCGTACAATGTATTTAATTAAATTGCTATGAATAAGGATAGTGATTAAAGATTTAAAACCGTAAACTAAACTATCAAGATTGTGGTTAAGTAATTATCGTCTCAAAGGAAAATATATTAATTAAATATTTGTTTATAAGTTTATAATTATTTTATTATTTGTTAAGTATTAATTATGATCTAGATAATTAATGTAAAGTAAGATTTAAAAGATTATATCATATGATGAATATAATATTTAATATTGTTGAAATTTAATAGTGATATATATATTAGTCATTTAGTTGCATGCATTTCTACTCGAATAAAATTATACTAATGTATAATTTTATGTTCTCGTTCAGATTAGGATCATTGCTCGCAGCTGCGAGTTCGAAATATCCAGGTCCGTATAATTATTTAAAATATTGTATTTTCCCTTGTGTACAACCTGGTCAGCCTTAGCCTAGATTCGACCACCATGCACCGAGTGCAACCGGGATCAAGGAATTGACTCAGTCCAACATGGGCTACGCCCTTCATAATCCAATAATGGCCATGTCAGAAAGGACCTGACAACCCATAATATAATAAATTTGACATGGCGGATTGGACTAGCAAGCCAATTATGGACATGGTGGATTGGACTCACCAGCCGATAACGGACATGGCAGATTGGACTCGCCAGCCCGTAATGGACATGATGGACTAACCCAGCAGCCAAATACAAACATGGTGGATTGGACTCACCAACTGATAACAGACAAGGCGGATTGGACTCGCCAGCTGGTAATGGACATGATGGACTGACCCATCTGCCAATAGATGGACATGGTGGACTAGCCCATTGGCCAACTAATGGACATGGTGGACTGAACCATCAGCTAATAAATAGACATGTTGGAATGGTCACGACAGCCAATATTATCGATAATGATAGGGAGTTTATGGACTGGTTTTATTTAATTATACGGCTTAGTGTTCAATCACTAACACGGAATTGGCTCCTCTGTTTGGCTACTAGAACTAAAGACTAAGAGACGACAGGGTGGTTCTTCTACCAACTTAGGTGGTGAACAGATAATAAGCAGACTTCTCTTTTTACTTTTCTTGTGTTATAAATGTGGCTATTGGAAACGGTCCAAGACTGTGGGATAATTATTTCATACATTGTCATTTGAAACATAAGTTCTTTTGAGTTAGAAATGCTAGACTTATTTGCTTTCATATTATTCATGTAATCTTTTAAGTAACACCCGGTCCGGTTAGGACTGGTCGTTATAGGGTTGGTTTTGTTAAATTTTGAGTAACACTTGGCCAGCAAGGCCCACAATATCGTGAAACATGGCGGGTCGTTATAGGTGGTATCAGAGCCAAGTTTCCCACTAGCTCATTTTATGACTCAAGTACCTTGTTGAAAAGTCCAATAATTATCTTTTCCCACTGTGTTGTGTTTTGAATTAACAAATTCATTCGCTACTAATAAACCTAAGTCATAACTGAAACAGAACATATTAATGAACCATGATGGTTCGATGTTTCAGATGGCAGGCACCCGTAGACAGTCAAGCTGATCTGCGCAGTCAAATTCGAACACAGAGAATGTGTTGGCCCAAATCCTAACGGCCATACAGGGACTAGCGCAGGCTTCAGAAAATACAAATTCTGTGGTTCAGAATATTGTTCAGCGGTTACCGGGAGTGGTAACAGGGAATGGAGCCTTAAACTCGGCAGCGGGTCCTAGTAATGTCCCAAATGGTGATCAAGGGAGTGCCCAAGGGCGGGCAGGGTTATCTGACCCGGGCGAGCTAGGGGAGCTTCCAAACCCAGTGCCACCGGTAGTCTGACAAGTGGTGCCGCCAGCTGTGGATGATAGTGAACGATACACTGTGGAAAAGTTCCGGAAGAATGGAGCTGAGGTATTCATTGGAGGGACTGATCCAATGAAGGCGGAGAGCTGGATAGACATTACTGAAAAAGCGTTTAGGGCTCTATCGGTGCCCCACCGCCATCAAGTGAGGTTGGCAACATGCATGCTTCAGGAGGAAGCATCTTACTGGTGGAAATCCATGGAAAAGACTACATTCTATCAACGTGAGATTTCATCCATCTCATGGGTAGAATTTGTAACAGCTTTTAATGGACAGTACTTTCCTGAGTCCGTTGTCCAGAAGAAAGCACTGGAATTTGCCACTCTGGCTCACGGGGAGGATTCGGTCCGGGGATATGCCAAGAATTTCTTGCAGTTGGAGCGATTTGCACCTGGGATTCTGGCAACTGACAAGGCTAGAGCGGACAAATTCTTCTGGGGATTGAAGCCAGAATTGAGGAGTAGGGTTGCTACGGCGCCAAGGGGCACCATAACCGAAGTGATCGAGGCAGCCACGACTCATGAATTAGTGTACGAGCATGACCGTGCACAGAAATAGGGGAGGGCTACTATGCAACATAAAAATGCCAACCAGGGTAGTAGCCAAAACCGGTCCGCAGGACACCAGCAGCAGAACTACCAAAGGAGCATTGAGGGGAACCTCAAAAGGAAGTTTGAGGAGCCTCCGTATCGACAATGTAAAAATTGCAACAAGATGCATTCAGGGACATGCAGGGAGCCCCGTAGGTGCTATAACTGCGGAAGGACGGGACACATGCAGAAGGAGTGCCGTCAGCCTCCGAAGCAACAACAGGAGCAGCCTGAGAAAGGGAAGGCACCAGCTCCTATTCGCTACCCGGCACCTGCACAACTGGCAGACAAAGGGAAGGTGAAGCTCTATGCAGTTGAAGTCGAGGAAGATGAGGCGGATGAACACACTGTCCAAGGTAAAATTCTAATTCAAGGAGTCATGGTGGATATTTTATTTGATTCGGGGTGTACACATTCATTCATATCATCTCAAATAGTCAAGAGGTTAGGACTCCAACCATCTCCCTTATCTAAGGCCTATAGAGTCACTACTGCAACGGGAGATGGTGAAGTCACAACTTTAGGAGTGACTAACCTATCCTTAAATATACAAGGGAAACCCTATGTGTGGAACTTTATCATATATGGGGTAAAAGGGTATGATGTACTATTGGGAATGGACTGGTTGTCTGCACACTAGGCTTTTCTTGACTGTAAAGGGAAGAGAGTGGTGACAAAACCTTGTAATTGTGAGATGGGAGTCATTTTCAACGGGTCATCGCATGATCCATCTTCTTGTATCGTGTCGATTGGTGAGGCAGTCGAGTTATTTGGTGAGGGTTGTAAAGCCTTTTTGGCTAACTTAGTTGAGACAGAGTCAAAACCCAAAGAGTTGTCCATGATTCCTGTGGTAGCAGAGTTTCCCGATGTATTCCCAGAAGAACTTCCAGGGTTACCTCCTAAGCGGGCAGTGGAGTTTGCCATTGACCTAGCACCTGGAACAACACCAATTTCTAAAGCACCATACCGCATGGCTCCAGCAGAACTCAAGGAGTTAAACAGTCAACTAGAAGAGTTGTTGCAGGTAGGCTTCATCAGACCAAGTACTTCACCCTGGGGAGCCCCTGTTCTTTTTGTGAAGAAGAAAGATGGATCACTTCGGCCGTGTATTGACTATCGAAAAATCAATCAAGTGACAGTCAAGAATCGGTACCCCTTACCAAGGATTGATGACTTGTTTGATCAGCTAAAAACAGCCGGAATATTTTCTAAGATAGACTTGCGGTCTGGTTATCACCAGTTGCGAGTAAAGGAGTCAGACATACAGAAAATGGCTTTCCAAACTCGGTATGGACATTATGAGTTTCTGGTTATGCCTTTTGGTCTAACAAATGCACCAGCAGCCTTTATGTCACTCATGAACACAGTATTCCACACATACCTAGACAAGTTTATTATCATATTTGTGGACGACATTCTGGTCTATTCAAATAATGAAGAAGAGCATGTGAAGCACCTATCTATTACTCTTCAAGTTCTGAGAGAACATCAACTGTTCGCCAAGCTCTCAAAGTGTGACTTCTGGATGAGGGAGGTAAATTTCCTTGGTCATATTGTCTCAAAGGCTGGAATTGCAGTGGATCCATCAAAAGTGAAAGCAGTCACTGATTGGCCACAACCTAAGTCAGTCACTGATATCAGAAGCTTCCTTGGTTTAGCGGGTTACTATAGGAAATTCATTAAAGACTTCTCCTTAGTAGCATCGCCGATGACCAAACTCACAAGGAAGGGGGTCAAGTTTGAATGGAGTAGTAAGTGTGAGGAGAGTTTCCAGTCTCTAAAGAAGAGTTTAACAACTGCACCAGTCTTGACCCTGCCAAATGGTAATGAAGGATTTGTAGTCTTCAGTGATGCATCTCGGTTGGGTTTAGGATGCGTCCTTATGCAAGAAGGTAAGGTGGTGGCCTATGCCTCTCGTCAATTGAAGATTCATGAGCAAAATTATGCAACCCATGACTTGGAACTGGCAGCAGTAGTTTTTGCCCTGAAGATTTGGAGACACTACTTGTATGGAGCCCAGTTCGAAGTCTTCACTGACCACCAGAGTTTGAAGTATATCTTCACCCAGAATGACCTTAACCTTCGACAGAGGTGGTGGATAGAATATTTGAAGGACTACGACTTCCAAATCTTATACCATCCAGGGAAAGCGAATGTGGTAGCCGACGCGTTGAGTCGGAAGGGCAAAGTGGACAAAAGTCAGCAGCTAGCTAGACTTTGGGCCATGTCAGCAGAAGTGGTAGCTATCAACCCGGTGGAGCAACTAACAGGCTTACTGGCAAATTTGGTTGTTTCCAATGATTTAGTTGATCGTGTTAAGCTAGCACAAATAGGTGATGAGGAGCTGAATAAAATGTTGGACAAGATTCCTGACATTGTAGCTGATTCAAATAGTGTGATCAGATTTAGAGGAAGGTTGTGTGTACCCAAGGATAATGCACTGAGGCGGAATATCTTGGAGGAGGCTCATCGCTCAAAGTTCTCAATACACCCTGGAGTTACTAAAATGTATCAGGATTTAAAGCGAACCTATTGGTGGATTGGGATGAAGAGGGATGTTGTGGATTTTGTCTCTAAGTGTCAGACTTGCCAACAGATCAAAGCCCAACATCAACTACCTGGAGGACTATTGCAACCTTTAGAAATACCAACGTGGAAATGGGAGTGTGTCACATGCGATTTTATTTCAAAGCTCCCAAGAACTCAAAAGAAGCATGACTCCATATGGGTAGTTGTGGACCGACTAACTAAGGTAGCTCACTTCATCCCCACGAAATCAATGAGAACGGCGGAATACCTGGCAAGATTATATGTTGACAATATTGTCAAATTGCATGGGATTCCAAAGGAGATAGTCTCCGACCGCAATCCCCAATTCACCTCACAATTTCTGGGAAGCTTTCCAAAAAGCCATGGGAACTCAAATTAAGTTGAGTACAGCATATCATCCCCAAACTGATGGTCAGAGTGAGAGGACTATTCAAACTTTGGAAGATTTGTTAAGAGCTTGCATTCTTGACTGGGGAGGTGACTGGGAGAAACACTTAGCCTTGGCTGAATTCACCTACAATAACTCTTACCAAGCCAGTATAGGGATGGCACCATTTGAAGCCTTATATGGTAGGCCCTATAGATCTCCATCGTGCTGGCTGGAGTCTACCGAAGCAGTTATAGTCGGGCCAGAGATGGTGAGGGAAGCAACTGAAAAGGTGAAACTCATTCAGCAAAGACTTAAGGCAGCTCAGGATCGACAAAAGAGTTATGCTGATACTCGAAGGAAGGACCTAGAGTTCCAAGTTGGGGAGTTTGTGTACCTAAAGACATCTCCTACGAAGGGGGTGATCAGATTTAAAATATCAGGGAAGTTGAAGCCAAGATTCATAGGACCATTTCCAATCCTAGATCGAGTTGGGAATTGTGCATATAGATTAGCATTGCCACCAAGCCTAGCTGGAGTACACAATGTTTTCCATGTGTCAATGCTAAAGAAATATGTACGGGATGAGGATCATATCATCACAAATTTTGAAGACTTAGAGCTACAATCAAATTTAACCTACGAGGAAAAGCCGATCCGCATCCTGGCAAGAGAAATAAAGACACTCATGGAACAAGGAAATTCCTTTGGTAAAAGTATTGTGGAAAAATCAGGGGTCAGAAGAAGCTACATGGGAGACTGAACAAGAAATGGCAAGGAAATACCCTAGCCTGTTTGTGGCATAGGAGCTTTATATTGTTGTAGCATGAACTGATCCCGAAGAAAAACAAATAAAGTTAATCATAATTGTTCTGTTGCCTATTAAGATATTTTGGGGACGAAATATTTCCAAGTTGGGGAGATTGTAAAGACCATGGAAAAACAAATTTAATATGATTCGACTCGGGCAAGGAAGGATCGAACGTTAGAGAATTAATATTAATTATACTATATTCTCTACCCGGTTAAGTCTGCCTGGTTAAATGTTTTCACATACCCTAGCCATTTTTGGTTGAAGAGGACGTCATTTTTTATTTTATAAGTTGTGAGGGGGGCATCATTACGCTCTCATCTTCTTCTCCTCTTCCTTACCGGAGCCAGCATCTTCCTTCCTTGGGTAACCTTCCTATCCCCCTAATCTTAGTTTTCATGTATTTCTTAATCACCAAGCTAAATTCTGTTGCTTCATCAATTCACGATCATCATGTAAAGTTCTGCATACTTCCACCATTCATGGGCGTCATGTAAACTTGCTGCTATTTCACCAATTCATGATCATTTGGTTGTGCCCTTTCATCCACATTCTATGCTATGTAATCAGTTGGGTTAGGATAAGGGAATTGCAGTCTCTACCATCTTAGCGAGTCTATGGATGGGGGTTTGGAGGGTGGACAACATTGTGGGTGTTTTCAGGCGTCCATACTAGTACGTCGGCCAAGATTCACACCGTGCATGCTCACAACGCTTGGCCGGGATGTTGGGTTGTCATGCAGGGAGAAGGGAAAAGTTCCTCAGTGGTGCTGCTGGCACGACGAAGGTCACCTTGCATCCCCAGCGGTGCTGCTGGCCAGAAGTCGCGCGCCATGATGCAGGAAATGTTCGCCTTGGGAAGCTATTGTAAAGCATGGACTTTAGGCTTCCAATTGGTTGCTGGAGAAGGTTGTAATTGAGGGAGGATGTGATTTTGGGTTTGGGTGCCGAGAAAAAGGGTGGAGAAGAAGGGTGCGGTCCGGTTTTGGTGCAGAGAAGAATGTTGACTTGAGTTAAAAATAATACGAACTCTTAATAAATCTTTAAAAATAATTATTTTAATGGGTTATGGGTTATAGTTACTAAACTAATTAATGATTAGATGAAATCGACATAGACATAAGTAATAAAAGAATATGGTAATGATAAATAGTCAATAATTAATCGGTGTAATATTAGTGATTAAATTAAATTGGACGGTCATAAGTGAATAATAAAATAAAGATTTTACCTTTTTCAAATTAAATTCTAGTATTAGGTAAATAAAGTGATTATTTTAATAACGAGTCAGTAAGGTAGAAAATTGGTTATTAAACTATAGTCGGGTACATCAAGTGCAACCTAATGCAAATGTCTGAAACCTTATTGATAATAATTTAAATAATGTATTATAATATTTTAAATAGAATAATATAAATTATTTTAAATAATTTAATCATACATCTTATTTAATTAAATTGCTATGAATAAGGATAGCGATTAAAGATTTAAAACCATAAACTAAATTATCAAGATTGTTGTTAAGTAATTATCGTCTCAAAGGAAAATATACTAATATAGTAATTAAATATTTGTTTATAAGTTGATAATTATTTTATTATTTGTTAAGTGTTAATTATGATCTAGATAATTAATGTAAAGTAGGATCTAAATGATTATATCATATGAATAATTTAATATTTAATATTGTTGAAACTTAATAGTGACATAAATATTAGTCAGTTAGTTGCATGCATTTCTACTCGAATAAAATTATACTGATGTCTAATTTTATGTCCTCGTTCATATTAGGATCATTGGTCATAGGTACGAGTTTGAATAATCGAATAATGGCCATGTCACAAAGGACCTGACAGACCATAATTCACTAAATTGGATATGGCAGATTGGACTCGCCAGCTAATTGTGGACAAGGTGGATTGGACTCACTAGCTGATAACGGACATCGCGGATTGGACTCGCCTACCGATAATGGACATGATGGACTGACCCATCAGCTAATTATAGACATGGTGGATTGGACTCACCAGCCGATAACAGACATGGCGGATTGGACTCCCAGCTGGTAATGGACATAATGGACTGACCCATCAGCCAATTACGGACATGGTGGATTGGACTCACCAGCCAGATAATAGACATGGCGGATTGAACTCGCCAGCTGGTAATGGACATGATGGACTGACCCATCAGCTAATTATGGACATGGTGGATTGGACTCACCAGCCGATAACGGACATGGCTGATTGGACTCGCCAGCCGGTATTGGATATGAAGGACTAACCTATCAGCAAATAGATGGACATGGTAGACTGTCCCATCAGCCAACAAATGGACATGGTGGACTGAACCATCAGCTAATAAACAGACATGTTGGAATGGTCACAATAGCCAATAATATAGATAATGATAGGGAGCTTATGGACTTGTTTAATTTAATTATACGGCTTAGTGTTTAATCACTAACACGGAATTGCCTCCACAGGTTAGCAGCTGGAACTAAAGACTATGAGCCAACAAGGTTTTTCTTCTTCCAACTCATGTGGTGAACAGATAATAAACAGACTTCTCTTTTTATTTTTCTTGTGTTATAAATGTGGCTATGGGAAATGGTCCAAGACTGTGGGATAATTATTTAACACATTGTCATTTGAAACATATGTTCTTTTGAGTTATAAATTGTAACGACCCACCCGAACTGGACAAGGTGTTACATAAAAATATAGTTAATGTAAATGTAACGTTCCAAAACATGAATTGAAATACAACAAATAAGTCTCACAACATATAATATAAATCATAACAATAAATCTTGTTCTCTAAAATATAAAATAATTATCCCATAGTCTCAGACCATTTCCCATAGCCGCATTTATAACACAAGAGAATAATGAGGAAGTCCAATTTTTATTATCGATTCACAATGCCTCGGTTGGTAAAAGAACCACCAACCACACTCTATTCTTTAGTCCAATGCTGCTCACCTGCGGAGGCAATTCCGCATTAGTGATAAAACCACTAAGCCACATAATTAAATGAAACAAGTCAATTTAATCTTTATTATCATTTCACTCATTATTATTATTATTATTACACAAGTATTTAGTAATTATCTCTCGTCTCCTAGTTCATTCTAAGCTTGGAAATCGTCTCCCAGCTCATTCTGAGATTAGGTGGTCTCCCAATTCATTTTGAGATTAGTCATGGTCTCCCAGTTCATTCTGAGATTAGAAATTATCTCCCAGCTCATTCTGAGATTAGGTGGTCTCCCAATATATTTTGAGATTAGTCATGGTCGCCCAGTTTATGCTGAGATTAGAAATTATCACCCAGCTCACTCTGAGATTAGGTGGTCTCCCAAATCATTTTGAGATTAGTCATGGTCTCCTAGTTCATTCTGAGATTAGAAATTGTCTCCCAGCTTATTCTGAGATTATGTGGTCTCCCAATTCATTTTAAGATTAGTCATGGTCTGCAAGTTCATTCTGAGATTATGTGGTCTCCCAATTCATTTTGAGATTAGTCATGGTCTCCCAGTTCATTCTAAGATTAGAAATTGTCTCCCAGCTCATTCTTAGATTAGTGCCGACATGGCTACCGGTTTGGGAATATACAACATTTCATATAGTTATACCAGTTTGGGGGAAATTCAACATTTTATATAATTATACCAGTTTGGGAAAATACAACATTTCAAATAATTATACGGACAATACAACATTTCAAATAATTATACAAACACACATAGTAATTTTAAATGTGCTGCCTCATGTCGGATTAAGTCAATTCCTTGATCCCGATTGCGTTACAGCGAATGGTGGTTGAATCTAGGCTCAGGGCGACCATGGTTGCCAACAAGGGAAAGTACAACATTTCATATGATTATACGAACCTGGATATTTTGAATTCGTAGCTGCAACCAACAATCCTAATCTAAACGAGAACATAATATTATACATAAGTATAATTTTATTCAAGTTGGAATACAAGCAGCTAAATGTCTAATATATTAAAAATTTTAACATAACATGCAACAATTCAAAAATATTAAATATTAAATTCTCAACAAATCTAGTGAGATAATTAATTATTCATGTGATATAATCATTTAAGTCTTACTTTACAATTTATATTAATTATCTAAATCATAATTAACACTTAACAAATGATTAATAATTATTAACTCATAAACAAATATTTAATTACTATTATTAGTATTTTTTCCTTCGGTTATAATTTTTAATCGCTATCATTATTCATAGAAATTTACTTAATTAAGTTGTTCGATTAAGTTATTTTAAATAATTTGAATATTCTAAATCAAAGATATTACTAATACAACTATTCTAAATTACTCAACTCAATAAAGTTACCAACTTTATTTATTTTCATTATGTTATTTAGGTTCGACGTGTGCGATTTTTCCCCGATTATAGTTTAATAACTCATTTTCTACATTACTTACTTGTTATTAAAATAATTAGTTTATTTACCTAATATTAAATTTAATATGATAGAGGTAAAATCTTTATTTTATTATTCACTTAAAATCGTCTGATTCAATTTAATCGCTTATTGTGAGTCAATTAATTATCGACCGTTTATCCTTGCCATATTTTTTTATTACTCGTGGTGATTTTATTCAATAATTAATTAGTTTGGTAATTTTACCGAGACAAGTAATTATTTGACTCAGACTCAACTAAGTTAGCCGAAAAGGCATTACAACCGTCACCAAATTCTGCCCACGTAATGGAAGAAATCTCACATTGATGGAATGTGGTTTTCTCCATGGATTTCCGGTAATATCTATCCAGCTCTCAACCTTCATTGGATCGATCCCTCCAACATATAGTTCAGCTCCATTTTTCTTAAACTTTTCCACAGCGTATTAGTCACTATCATCAACCCATGGCAGCACCACTTGTCGGACTAGCGGTGGCAACTAGGTTTGGACGCTCCCCTCACTCGCCGGGGTCTGCTAACCCTGCCCGCCCTTGGGCAATCCCACGACCACCATATGGAGTAATTCTCGGACTCACTGCTTCCTGTCCTTAGACACTCCCCTGACTACCATCTGGGGTGATTCAAAGACTCATTGCCAAGTTTGAGGCTCCATTGCCTGCTACCATTCCCGGTAACTGCTGAAAAATAATTTGCACAACAGAATTTGTATTATTTGAAGCCTACGCCAGTCCCTATATGACCATCAGGATCTGGGCCAACACATTCTTTATGTTTGAATTTGACTGCTCAAATCAGTTTGACTGTCTATGTAAAGACCCAGAAAAAAAATGATAATAATAATAATAATAAATACGTTCGTCGTGGTGGGATCAAATGTTGGAAATTTTATTTTTTGTCCATACAAATTATTTACCGTCAACCGGTTAAATGTGAATTACCCGGTTAAGTGAAAAGTATTTTAACCGGTTAATTATTGCTTAATCGGTCAAGCGGAATCAAACCGTTTAAACAATAAAGTGAATCATATCGATTACCCGGTTACTCGATTAAGTGAAATACAGGCGAAGTAAGTTTTTACAAACCCTAGCCCTCATGACATTATATAAAGAGAATGGGATGGGTGTCATCCACATAATTTCTCTTCAGACAGACACCGGCTTCCTCCTTCGCTCGGGTAATTCTTCTTCCTTTCCTCTTCTTAGTTGCATAAATACACATGCTCAAATGGATAATAAGCATGATAAACATAAAATTAAAATATGAAATCAACGAAGAGAAGGGGAACACTAGGAGGTCATCCTGATGTTTTGCAGCAGCAACAATGCCATCTTCCATCCTTGTGAGTTGGGTTGACGTGCTGGAAGTAGGGAGTGCTCCCGGCAATGCTGCTGGCCGAACGGAGTCACGTTGGGTGGCCGCGTCAGACTGTTGAGGAGGGATGCAAATCAGGAACGTGAAGGGAGACCAGGTCGGTGTTGCCATGGGGGGTGTTGCTGGCCAGACGTGGATTTGCCATGGAAAGTGCAGACTGGTCGTCACCTGGGGTGGTGCTGGTCGTCACCTTGATGGGGTAGGACATGGTCGCCATGGCTGCTGGTCGGCCACCATGAATGGTGAAATTAAGGTCCCCATGTAGGGTGTAGTCCGAGTTCCATGAGATAGCAGTGGATAAAGATAGGATCTTTGGGGTTTTCCAATCGGATCAGTGGGGTTGATAGAAGATGGGGTCCGAAATTGGGTGGAACGAAAGGAAGACATGCTGGTTTTGGGTGTGAAGAAGAAGAAGGTGTGGGAAAGAGACGGACGTCAGGGAAGAAGAATGGCATTTTTGTAAATATGGGATGACTCGATACGGTCGAGTTAAAAATAAATTACAAATAACTGTACTAGTGACATCCTCAAATTAAGAAAATACAAATCAGTCAAAGAATATACTAATACTAGTAATTAAGTATTGAGTATGGTTAATAATTAAATTATTAACTGGTAAATGAAGGTTTTATTTGGGATATTTAATTGGAAATGTGAAAGAAAAGGACTTAATTGATTATATCACATTGATAATAAATTATTATTGGACTTACTAGAAATTAAATAATTAATGAAGTCCAGCATGATATAATTTATATCTTCAAAATGGCTAGTTGTACTAGTCATGTAGTTGCATGTAGGTTCATGCAAATAAAATTATACTAATGTATAAATTTATGCCCTCATTCAGATTAGGGTTAGCGGATTACAGTCACACAAAAACTCAAGTCAGGTACGTATAATAGGTAGAACTTCGTACTTTCCTTGTTGGTAGCCTAGGTCGATCTAAGCCCTGATTCGACCACTGTGCACCAAGTGCAACCGGGGTCAAAGAATTGACTCAGTCCGACATGGGGTTGTATTATGTGCATAAATTGTGTAATGCATCGACATTATTTTCGAGTAGTGATAGCCGCCGTATAAAAAGGCTATGTGCGGGGCGAGGGAGGCACAGCGATTCCTCCATCGCACTAGAGTGCAGCGATAGCCTCCCAATAAAAAGGTTACGACCGCGGTGTGTGAGGCACTGGCACTAGAGTTGGTAGTGAGAGCTTCCCCACAAACGGGGTGCAGCAACCACCTGAGTGCAGTGATAGCCTCCCCATGAAAAGGCTACGGCCGGGCTGTGTGAGGTACTGGCACTAGAGTTGGCAGTGAGAGCTTCCCCACAAACGGGGCATAGCAATCACTTGAGTGCAGTGATAGCTTCCCCACAAAAAGGTTACGGCCGGGGTGTGCAAGGCACTGGCACTGGAGTGCAGTGATAGCCTCCCCATAAAAAGGCTACAGCCGGGGTGTATGAGGCACTGGCACTAGAATTGGTAGTGAGAGCTTCCCCACAAACGGGGCATAGCGATAACCTGAGTGCAGTGATAGCTTCGCCACAAAGAGGCTACGGTCGGCGTGTGCGAGGCACTGGCACTGGAGATGGTAGTGGTAGCCTCCCCACAAAAGGGCTACGGCCGGGGTGTGCGGATCACAGCGGATACCTCCTCCGCATTGTTTTGGAGTATAGTAGAATCGCTCCACCGCATATTAAAATGAACATAGGGAAATAGTGGAATGTACTTGACTTGTTTTATTTATTATACTACTTAGTGTTGTAATCACTAACGTGAAATTGCCTCCGCAGGTGCATATACGAAATTAGGTGATTGACAACCAGAGCATGGAGCAAAATAAATAGGGGGACTCCTTTTTTTCTTTATTTGAGAAAAAAGTGTGGCTACTGGGAAACGGTCCAAGACTATGGGATCTTTATATATGTTTTTGTTAGAAATGCTAGACATATTTGCTAAATTGTGAGTAACACCTAGCCAGCTAGGCCCACAATGTGGTGAAAAATGGCGGGTCTTTATAGTCTATGAGTGCCTACCATCTGAAACATCAAACCATCATGGTTCGTTAATATGTTCTCTATCAATTATGACTTAGGTTTTTTAGAGAATTAATTTGTTAATTCAAAATACAACACAGTGGGAAAAGACAATTATTGGACTTTTTCATAAGGTACTTGAGTCATAAAATGTGAGCTAGTGGCAAACCTAGCTCTGATACTACTTATAACGACCCGCCCGAACCAGACCAAGTGTTATTTAAAAATATAAATGATGTAACAGTCATATTCTAAGAACGTGAATCGTAACATGGTAAATAATTCTAGAACATGAATTTTCATACTACAAATAAGTCTAGAATTTATAAATTGTAAATATAAAACATGTTCTGATGCATATGATAATAGATAAAATAATTGTCCCACAGTCTTGGACCGTTTCCCATAGCCACATTTATAACACAAGAGAATAATATGGAAGTCCAATTATTTTATTATCGATTCACCATACCTAGGTTGGTAAAAAAACCACCAACCACACTTCTATTCTTCAGTCCACAGCTGCTCACCTACGGAGGCAATTCTGCGTTAGTAATAAAACCACTAAGCCACATAATTAAATAAAACAAGTCAATATCATCCCTATTATCATTTCACCCTTTTTTTATCGTTTCACAAGTCTTTTAGTAATTATCTCTCAGGTCATTCTGAGAATAGTAATTTCTCTCTCAGGTCCTGCTGAGATTAGAAATTGTCTCCTAGTTCATTCTGAGATTAGAAATTTTCTCCCAGCTCATTCTGAGATTAGGTGGTCTCCCAGGTCATTTTGAGATTAGTCATTGTCTCCCAGTTTATTCTAAGATTAGAAATTGTCTCCCTGGTCATTCTGAGATTAGGTGGTCTCCCAGGTCAGTCTGATATTAGTCATGGTCTCCCAATTCATTCTGATATTAGAATTTGTCTCCCAGCTCATTGTGAAATTAGGTGGTCTCCTAGCTCATTTTGCAATTAGACATGGTCTCCTAGTTCATTCTGAGATTAGAAATTGTCTCCCAACTCATTATCAGATTAGTATCGACAAAGACTACCAGTTGGGAAAAATACAACGTTTCAAATAATCATACCAGCTTGGGAAAATACAACATTTCAATTAATTATACGAGTTTGAGAAAATATAACATTTCAAATAATTATACGAACAATTCAACTTTTCAAGTAATTATAAAGATACACATAGTAATTTTAAAGGTGCAGCCCCGTGTCGGACAGAGTCAATTCCTTCACCCCAATTGTGTTTCAGCGCATGGTGGTCAAATCTGGGCTCAGGCCGACCAAGGCTGGCAAAAGGGGAAGAACAACATTTCAAATGACTATTCGGACCTGGATATTTCAAACTCGCAATTGTGACCAACGACCGTAATCTAAACAAGAACATAAAATTATACATAAGTATAATTTCATTTGGGTAGAAATGCATGCAACTAATGCCTAATATATATATCATTTTTTATATTCAACAATATTAAATGTTAAATTATTCATGTGATATAATCATTTAAATCCTACTGTACATTTTAAATTTACTATCTAAATCATAATTAACACTTAATAAATAATAAAATAATTATCAACTTATAAACAAATATTTAATTAAAATTAATAGTATATTTTCCTTCAGTTTTAATTTATAATCGCAATCATTATTCATGGCAATTTAATTAATTAAGTTGTTCAATTAAATTATTTAAAATAATTTGTATTATCCTAATTCATAGATATTACTAATTATTTTAAATTATTCAACTCAATAAATGTTCGAACTTTATTTAATTTCATTATAGTATTTAGGTTCCATGCTTGTGATTGTTACCCAACTATAGTTTAATAACTCATTTTCTACATTACTGACTCGTTATTAAAATAAGAAATTTATTTACCCAATATTAAATTTAATATGATAAAGGTAAAATCTTTATTTTATTATTCACTTATAACCGTCTGATTTGATTTAATCGCCTGTTGTGTGCCGATTAATTATCGACTGTTTATCATTACCGTATTTTTTTATTACTTGTTGCGATTTCGTACAATAATTAATTAGTTTAGTAACTTTACCCATAACCTATTAAAATGGTTATTTTTTAAAGATTTATTAGGAGTTAGTATTATTTTTTAACTCGAGTCGGTATCGAGTCAACCCATATTTACAAAACTGCTCCTCCTCCTCCTTCTTCTTCTACTTCCCGTCGCCATTCTTGTCTTCTCCAAAAACAGGTTCGCCCTTCTCTTCCAACCCTTATCTTGGCACCCAATTGAGCCACCATCTAAACATCCCAACAAAGCATCAACAACAAGATAAAATCAGCAATCGATTAGGCCTCATGTGCGTGATTTACAGCAGTGATCCAAGACGCCATCCTGCACCAAACCAGGCATGTTCCTCTTCTCCCAGCCTCAAGACCCCTCCTATCTTGCACCTTGCTCCAATTCAGATGTTCCACGACCTCAGGCTGGCATCAAAGCAGGAAAGATTGGCCACCTTTGGACGTTGCATGGAGTATGGTCGTTCTCCCCTTTTCTGCACTTCGGCACCATGAATTCTGGCGAGAAAGTTGTCCGTTGTGGACTGTTCCAGCGGCCTGAACTGCTGTGAAGGAACCCATGCTGCTGTCGATGAAGCACAACCGGTGTCTAACCCTCTGAACATCCATTACAGCACCTATTGGAGCAGAACTTTGCCACTTCTGTCACCCTCGCTCCAATTCAGATGCAATTCCGCCACTTCCACTTCCATCACTCCCACCCCTCACAGCTGCAATTCCGCCACCCACCGGAAAAGTAGGGACGTGGCGAGCCCTCCCTTTGACCCATCAACAAGAAAGGTCATCGGGGTATGAGGGACTCCCTTGCAATTGTTCTTATGGTCGCCCATCTTGCCAAAGTTTCAGGCTACTCGGCCATGGATGGGATTCCAATTTCAGTTCAGTTTAGTTCTTTTCTTATTGATTTACAACTTTAATTCCCATGACTAACAAGCTTTCTATCAATTAAAAATATGCATGCAAGAAAATGAAGAAGAGGGAGATAGGAAGGATACCCAAGTAAGGAAGAAACACAGGCATGGAAGAAAAGAACTAGGTGGCTACACCAAAAATGATGTTCTCTTTCAAATTTATAAAAATGAAAATGATAGATAGGGTATGTGAAAACACCTCTAAACCCGTATTTCATTTAACCGGGTAAATAATTAACCAGGTAAAGAATATAACAAGTTTGGTCCTTCCCAGACCGCGTTCGGTCCTTCCTGAATTGCGTATGTGCCCAATTTTTTTTCCACGGTCTTTACTATAGATCTTTAACTTCGGTTAACCATTGTAAAAAAATGACTTAGACCCATTATGTTGCAGTTTGGACAGGGTCGTTCAGTTCGTATCAGAGCACGATTTCCCACTAGCTCATTTCATGACTCAAAACCTTGTTGAAAAGTCCAATAATTATCCTTTCATTTGCTAATAAACCTAAGTCATAGCTAGAAAAAAATAAAAAACATATTAATAAACCATGAATGTTCGACGTTTCAGATGGAAGGCACTCATAAATAGTCAAACCAATCTGCACAATCAAATTTGAACGTAGAGAATGTGTTGGCCCAGTTCCTGACGGCCATACAGGGACTAGCGGCTTTAGAAAATACAAATTCTATAGTTCAGAATATTATTTAGCAGTTACTAGGAGTGGTAGCAAGGAATGAAGCCTCAAATTCAGGAGCAGATCCTAGAATCACCCCAGATGGTGGTGAGGGGAGTTCCCAAGGGTGGGAAGGGTTAGCAGAGCTGGGGAGCATCCAAACCCAATGCCACCGGTAGTCCGACAAGTGGTGCCACCAGCGGTTGACGATAGTGACCGTTACACTATGGAAAAGTTAATGAAGAATGGAGCTGAAATATTTATTGGAGGTATCGATCCAATGACGACGAAGAGCAGGATAGACATTACAGAAAAGCATTTAGGGCTTTGTCTGTGTGCCACCGCCATCAAGTGAGGTTGGCAACATGAGTGCTTCAAAAGGAATCATCTTACTAGTGGAAATCCATAGAAAAAACTGCATTTCATCGATGTGAGATTTCTTCCATTACGTGGGAAGAATTTGTGGTAGCTTTCAATGGAAAATACTTTCCAGAGCCTATTGTAACGCCCACCTGAACCGGACCGGGTGTTACCTAAAAATATAATTGATATAATGATAATATTCTAGAACATGAATTGAAAAACAACAAATAAGACTTGCAATATATAATAATAACAATAAATCATGTTCTCTAAAATATAAAACAACAGTCCCATAGTCTCAGACTCTTTCCCTTAGCCACACTTATAACACAAGAGAATAACAAGGAAGTCCAATTTTATTATCAATTCACCAACCTGAGTCACTTTTATTCTTCAATCCAAAGCTGCTCACCTATGTGGGCAATTCCATATTAGTGATAAGACCACTAGGCCACCTAATTAAATGAAACAAGTCAATAAAGTCCCTATTATCGTTTCAAGAGTCTTTTAGTTGTTATGAGCCTATGCCGAGCTTGTTATATGCTGAGAGGAGTGGCCACCCAATCCAACTACCATCCCATGCATGCACACACACGCTACGTGGCCCATGGCCTGTAGTTACCGATGTTTGCCATTGACTCACCCTCTCGGCATCACAAGTGCATAATGAGCCGTCTTGTGCCATTGCGCCCATGTTGCCCCTTTTGGCATGGGGACAGGTGTTAAATCTTTCAGGCGGTGCAGCCTTGTGGTGGCTAGATAGTCAAGTTGACCAAGACTCCTACATAGTAATTTTAAGGGTGCGCCCACATGTCAGAATGAGTAAATTCCTTGACCCCAATTGCACTCGGTGTATGGTGGTCGAATCTGGGCTGAGGCCGACCAGGGTTGCCAATAAGGGAAAATTAAACATTTCAAATAATTATACGGGCCTCGATAGTTTGTAAGTGAACTCGCAGCTATGACCAACGATCCTGATCTGAATGAGAACATAAAATTATACATAAGTATAATTTTATTCAGGTAGAAATACATGCAACTAAATGCCTAATATATATATCATTATTAAAATTTGACAACGTAAGTATGCAACCATTCAAAAATATTAAATATTAAATTCTCAACAATCTATTGAGATAATTAATTATTCATGTAACATAATCATTTAAACTCTACTTTACATTTTAGATTAATTATACAAATCATAATTAATACTTAACAATTGATAAAATAATTATTAAGTGATAAAAAAATATTTAATTACTATTATTAGTACATTTTCCTTTGAGATGATAATTACTTAAACATGGTCTTGTTGATTTAGTTTACGGTTATAATGTTTTTAATTAATTAAGTCGTTCGATTAAATTAATGAAATAAAATTGCATAATCTAATTCAAATATATTACGAATAAAATTATTTTAAATTATTTAACTCAATAAGGGTTCGAACTTTATTTAATTTTATTATGCTATTTAGTTTCGACGCTCACGATTTTTACCCGATTATAGTTTAATAAGCCATTTTTTACATTACTGACCAATTATTAAAATAATCACTTTATTTACCTAATAGTAAATTTAATATGGTAAAGGTAAAATCTTCATTTTATTAATTACTTATAATCCTTCAATTTAATTTAATCGTTTGTATTACGCTAGTTAATTATCGACCGTTTATTATTATAGAATTTTTTATTACTTATGTCCATGTCGATTTCGTCCAATAATTAATTAGTTTAGTAACTTTAACCCATAACCCATTAAAATAATTATTTTTAAAGATTGATTACGAGTTCGTATTATTTTTAGCTCAAGTCGATATTGAGTCAACCCATATTTACAGATTTGCCATCTTCTTCCCCAATGTTCTTCTCTTCTCTACCTTCATCTTGCACCCAAAAGCAGCCCATTTCCTTCTTCTCCAGCCCTTATCCTAGCACCCAAAACCAGATCACATCCTCCATCAACTTTAACCTTCTCTAGCAACCAATTGGAAGCCTAAAGTCCATGCTTTACAGCGACTACCCAAGTCGAGCTTGTCCTACACCAGGAACTCTTCCCTTCTTCCCTTCATAAAATAAAATGAAATGACAGCTAGGGTATGTGAAAACACCCGTATTTCACTTAAGTAGGTAACTGATTAAATAATAAAATGGGTAAATAAATAATCAGGAAGAATTAACCAGGTAAAGAATATAACACGTTCAGTCCTTCCCGGACGGCATTCGGTTCTTCTCGGACCGCGTTCAATTCTTTCCGGATAGCGTCCGCGTCCAATTATTATTATTATTATTATTATTTTGCCACACTCTTTACACCCATGGTCCAGAAGAAATCACTTGAGTTCGTCATTGACCTAGCACCTGAAGTAACACCAATTTCTAAAGCACCATACCGCATGGCTCCAGCAGAACTCAAGGAGAGCCCCTGTTCTTTTTGTGAAGAAGAAAGATGGATCACTACGGCTATGTATTGACTATCGACAGCTCATCTAGTGACAGTCAAGAATCGGTACCCCTTACCGAGGATTGATGACTTGTTTGATCAGCTAAAAATAACCAGAGTATTTTCTAAGATAGACTTGCGGTTTGTTTATCACCAGTTGCGAGTAAGGAGTCAGACATACAGAAAATAGCTTTGCAAACACGATATGGACATTATGAGTTTTTTGTCATGCCTTTTCGTCTAAAAATGCACTAGCGGCCTTTATGTCACTCATGAACACAGTTTATTATCGTGTTTGTGGATGACATTCTGGTCTATTCAAATAATAAAGAAGAGCATGTGAACCACCTGTCCATTACTCTTCAAGTTCTGAGAGAACATCAACTGTTTGCCAAGCTGTCAAAGTGTGACTTCTGGTTTTAGGAGGTAAACTTCCTTGCTCATATTATTTCTAAGGCCGAAATTACAGTGGATCCATCAAAAGTGCAAGCAGTCATTGATTGGCCACAACGCAAGTCAATCACTGACATCAAAAGCTTCCTTGGTTTAGCGGGTTACTACAGGAAGTCCATTAAATACTTCTCCTTAGTAGCATCACTGATGACAAAACTCACAAGGAACAGAATCAAATTCGAATGGAGTAGTAAGTGTGAGGAGAGTTTCCAGTCTTTAAAGAAGAGTCTAACAACTGCTCCAATCTTGACCCTGCCTAATGGTAAAGGATTCGTAGTCTTTAGTGATGCGTCCCTATTGGTTTAGGATGTGTCCTTATGAAAGAAGGTATAGTAGTGGCCTATGCCTCTCATCAATTGAAGATTCATGAGAAAAATTATGCAACCCATGATTTGGAACTGGGATCACTGGTTTTGAACAGAAGATTTGGAGACACTACTTGTATGGAGCCTAGTTCGAAGTCTTCACTGACCACCAGAGTTTAAAGTATATCTACACCTAGAATGATCTTAATCTTCGACAGAGGTGGTGGATAGAGTATTTGAAGGAGTACGACCTCCAAATCTTATATTACCTGGGGAAAGTGAATGTGGTTGTAGACACATTGAATCGGACGAGCAACGTGGACAAAAGTCAGCAGCTAGCTAGACTTTGGGCCATGTAAGCGGAAGTGGTGGCTGTCAACCCTGTGTAGCAACTAATAGGATTACTGGCAAATTTGGTTATTTCCAATGATTTAGTTGATCGTGTTAAACTGGCACACATGGGTGATGAGGAGCTGAATGAAATGTTGGACAAGATTCGTGACATTGTAGCTGATTCCAATAGTGTGATCAGATTTAGAGGAAGGTTGTGTGTACCCAAGGATGATGCACTAAGACAGAATATCTCGGAGGAGGCTCCTCGCTCAAAGTTCTCGATACACCCTGGAGTTACTAGTGTGTATCAGGATTTAAAGCAAACCTAGGGATGAAGAGGGATTTTGTCTCCAAGTGCCAGACTTGGCAACAGATTAAAGCCTAACATCAACTACTTGGAGGACTATTGCAACCTTTACAAATACCAACCTAGAAATGGAGTGTTTCACTTGCAATTTTATTGCAAATCTCCCAAGGACTCAGAAGAAGCATGACTCCATATGGGTAATTGTGGGCTGGATTCGGGACGTTGGGTAGGCTGCTGGTCATGGGCCAAAAAAGCTCATGGGCTAGGGTTAGCAACGGGCCAAGACTAGTGACGTTGGCTAGGCTGACGGTCACGGGCCAGAAAGGTTGTTGGCTGGGGCTAGCAACGGGCAAAGTATAGGCATTCGGGGACGAAATTTCCTAAGGTGGGTGGATTTTGAGATCCCTCAACTTAGTCCCACATCTAATACCTACTGGGAGAAGATCTTGTTTATAAGTGAGAATGAACTATAGATCTTTAACTTGGGTTAACCATTTTAAAAAATGACTTAGGCCCATTACGTTGCACTTTGGGCCGGGTCATTGCAATTTGAATATCTGATCACCATGCGTTGGAACGCAACTGGGGTTGACTCAATTCGGCACAAGGTAGCACCTCTTGAAAGATTTAACACCTGTCCCCATGCCAAAAGGGGCAACATGGGTGCAATGGAGCAAGATGGCTCATTATGCACTTGTGATGCCGAGAGTGTGAGTCAAGGGCAAACATCGGTAACTACAGGCTGTGGGCCACGTATCGCGTGTGTGCATGCATGGGATGGTAGTTGGATGGGGTGGCCACCCCTCCCAGCATATAATGAGCTCGGCATAGGCTCATAACAACTAAAAGACTCTTGAAAGGATAATGGGGATTTTATTGACTTGTTTCATTTAATTATGCGGCTTAGTGGTTTTATCACTAACGCGGAATTGCCTCCACAAGTGAGCAACTTTGGACTGAAGAATAAAAGTGACTCAGGTTGCTGAATTGATAATAAAATTGGACTTCCTTATTGTCCCCTTGTGTTATTAATGTGGCTATGGGAAGCGGTCTGAGATTGTGAGACAGTTATTTTATATATTGTCATATGTTATCAGATCATGATTTCTTTTTATGAATTATAAACTGCTAGACTTATTTACTGTATTATGAATCATGTTCTAGAATGTTATTATTACATCAACTATATTTTAAGTAACACCCGGTCCGGTTTGGGCAGTCGTTACACTACCTGAATCTATTTCCTTTGATCCTCAGCTAGCGGTAACCGTTGTCTAGCTTGTCCTACAACCACGTACCCTCTCTCGTTCTGTCCCCGTTGCTGTTGTCTCAGTGGTTGTTGGTCTCTACCTCTCTAGCCTTGACCTTGGCCCTAATGGCCTCTCTGCTATGGTTGCAACTGGGGAGCTGGGAGTGGAAGTCTTTATGGAGGTGCTAGGAGTGTCACCTATCAGTTGGACAAGTTGTGGCTCAATGCCCTGGTTGACAGCAAGTATAGCATACCCTAGTGCCTTCTCTACACTCTACGACTCTATGGCCTAGATGACCACATCTGTAGCATGCGTCTATGCCTGCTCTGCACTCACCTCATGATGACGTCTGCAATTTTGGAGGAAAGTTGATATGTTGTCCAAAACTTGGCCATCCATAGCCCCAATAGTGACTGATGCATCTGCTCGACATCTCTTTTCTACTCCTTGCTCTGGCTGATACGGTCTAGGGTGTTGCTGCTTCTGGTCAAAATCCTGGCGAGGTCTATCAGCTATAACTCATTTGCCTTGCCAGCAGCTCTCACAACATCACCAAAGATAGCAAACTTCCTATCCAAATAGGCCATCTTGATCTCATGATGGAGGCCTTCATAAAATCATTCTATCTATCTTCCTTCGTTGGGGAACAAATCTGGTGCAAATCTCTCTAGAGCTCTAAACCTAGTCTCGTATTGCACCACCGTCATGGGTCCTAGCCTCAAGGTTTGGAATTCCTACTCTTTCCTCTTCCTTACATTTGGTGGAAAGAACTTTCCATCGAATTCCTCTCTAAATTCCTCCCAAGTGATGTCCTGGGGTTGACAGTAAGCAAATGTGGAATTCTGCTCTAAACCCCACCATACTCTTGATTCATCCAAGAATGCCCCTGTAATGATGCATTCTATGTGCTCCATCGGGCATCCCATACTACCAAACACTCCTATGGTCAATAATATCTATAGGAATGCCTCTTCCGCATCAAACTTCCTAAAGAAAAGTCGTCTACCATTCTTCATGAACCTTTCATACTGCCACAACTCTAGATTCCTTGCATCTACTGATCAGTTCAATCCTTCTTCTACCTCATACTGCAGAAATTGTGGTCCTGTACCAGTAGGTACAATGTCAAATCCTGCAACTTCATTTCCACTTGTAGTGTATCCGCTACCTGCTACTGCGAGCCCACTGACATTTGGGGTCTCATCTTTGCCTAAAGTGGGGAAAACAAAGGAGCTGTTGTTGGAGTAGCTCTTTGTTGTAGTAGTGGAGGAGGAGGCAGCAGTAAAGGGCCCATAGGAACTGGTAGCTCTCACCATACCTCATCATCCATTGGTGGCTTCTTGTCAACTCTGGCTATTGAGAGGGCTATCTGTCTGAGCTCTCTCCTCAAATCCTCTTGGTTCTAATGCATCTGTATTTGTACCTCAGCCAATCTAGCAACTAATCTCTCTCCTACCAACTACTTCTGCTACTGTGACTGTCACGTCAACTATCTTGATTACCGCTATCACTTTGTCGGCTAGCTGAAACTATGACATTGGTCCCTGCTGGTGGCATGGTAGTCGGTCAACTAGATGTTGTGTCACTATGATCATGTCTGGGCAGTGGAGGAGATGCGGCTTTAATCTGTGTCCAACGAGTCTGTCTCACCAATCTACTAGCAATCCTTGCTCTAAGATGCTCACAATGTCACCCACTAATTGGTAAGAAAATCTACGACAAAAAAATCAATAAGACAGAAAAATACCAATCAGAACTACTTGAAGTAGCTTTCACACTCATCTGACATGTATTACATCTACCATCTTAATCAACCAATGGTTCGCTCTGATACCACTCCTGTAACACCCTGTTTCGGTTCACCCAAAAATGTCAAAAGCAACCGAACCATTTGCTAATCTACTACATTGAGTTAAGCCGACATGGATCTACCTTCGATGTCTTAAAATAGTAGTGTAAATATGCAATGCATGGAAGGAATGTTGGGTCCTAACGTGGCCCTACATGCATGCCAAGATATGCTATCATGCACAAACAGAACAACTGTGAAAACAAGTTCAAAAATAAATAACATTTTTAAAATAGAACAGATAGAGTTTCCTTAAAAGTGCGATTGGGGGCCAACCTATCCACGAAAGTAATAAATATTCATATCGATAGAATTCCAAAACATGACATTATCATTTCCATTCTAGTCTTTTCCACTTTCTGCCTCATTCGAGCCGAGACTAAACTACAAGGCTCCCCATTCACTTTCATTCTAGTTTCATTTCATAGGCAAAACGTTCATCGCATTTCATAGAATAATCTTAAATAAACTCATCATTCACACAGCTTAGAAATTATCATTACCATCCATTACGTTCAGTAGGTACATGTGTGCAACAGCTTTGCTACTCCTCTGTAGTCCTGACAGAGCTTAGTCCTCTAGATTGTCACTTATGTAAATAATAAAAAACAGTCAATAACGAGTGCTACTAGTCCGGAAATAGCTAGTAACAAACCGACACAGGAGGGCTAACCTTCCTGTTAAAGTAAAACATACATAACTTCTACAAGAACTCTCATAAGGGCACTAACTAGGAGTCTTTGGCCTTGGATCGATAGCATCTCCTTTGTATATCATTCTCATGACTTGTCATTTACATCTATCCCTTACATGGAAAATTTATTTTTTCTCTTCTTCCCTCAACATCCTTCATATTACTCCTGGCTCTAAGTACAGATTTTGAGCACTCTTAGGCATGCGTCTTCAGTACCCTTTGAAACCACAAGTCTAGACATGCGCTACATAGCATTACCCATAAACCTCCACACTTCTCTGGGTTTCAGGAACTCAAAGGTGGAGTTTTTCGATAATGGACCATCCCGCACGCCAATCTAGAGCCAGCTATCGACTGGCACATGCCCGCTCACGTAGCATGGTTGTTAGTATTTTTCGCTTCGATTGGGACGTGCAGCTTGCATTGTACGGTTGTCGAATTTCTATGATTTTATTGCTCACTGAAACACGAAAACTACATGTATATTGATCTGGGTAGGGATTTATATAATAAGCCTGAAGGCTTTGTGAGCTCGATCTGAGTTTTGAAAATAAACTCGAGGGATCTCATCCTCGAGGGTTATTAATCTGAAAACAACATGTGTCTAAATGGCCCACGTGGAGTGGGATACAATAAATCCACCACTTGACACATCCGCTTATCTATAAAAACAACACGCAATGGAGTATCAAGATAAAACCAGAAGCGAGTCTTAACAGACCTGGTAGAAGCTTGAAGCATGTCCACGTGCCAAAGCGACAAGCTCCTACTCCGTACATATACATCAAAACTAAATACTAATGCCTGCTCATGATGCATTCATCCTATAGCATACTCACATCAACCATGCATCAATTAACACACATCAATAATAATCAGTATAAGTTTTCCTACTCAACGTTGCATTTGATTTTTATACTTAGTGTACCTAATTAAATCCTTAGCATTTGTTTTCATATCACACAGTTACAGATCTTCATATTTTTATTAATATAAAAATATCTAACACATCAATTAGTCAATCATACCATCCAAGCATGTTGTGCTAATGATGATTACTTTTAAATAATTAGATTAAAATAAATTATATCTCACTCGTCGTCAGCAATCAGCGATGGATAGGGTTTCGATGCTGGTCTCAGAGCTTCAATTCTGCACTCGGCGGTGTCTGCAGTTCGATCATCTTCGACTTGATGAGTTCGATGGAAGATTCGGTGAATTCCAACGAATTTGGTTCCCCGGTGGGTTTCGAAGGTTTTTGGCGGCTTTCCAGCAACAGTTGCCGGTGGTGGCTATTGGTAGGATAGTGGTGTTATGCGGTAATGTTGGCACCGGCTCAGCTAGCCCTGTAACACCCCAAATCCGGTCCACGCTCGTGAACCAAACCGGTATGTTACATGCTCCGGTTAGGTCGGCTAACCTGAACCTAACTCATGGGGATCCAATCTCGGCGTCTTAAGATGAAGATATTACTCGTCATGCATGGATGAATGCATAAAATCCTAACATGATACTACATGGATGACATGCAAAGTAAATTACACACCATCACAATTACGATCAAAATCGATGAAAATTCTAAAATAAAATGGACAGAATTTCCCCTAAAAGTGCAATTAGGGTCACCCTGTCAAAATACTATTTATAAACATATATGTAAACACGTATCTATACATCACGCAACTTCATTCACACAATCTGTCATCATGTCTTAGCATTCAATCATGTCACATCATCATATCTTATCATCATCTCATGACATTCAATCATATCATACCATGTCTTAGCATTTCACAACATCCGCAATATAATAGTATCATATATATAGGGCTGGGTAGAGATTTATATAATAGGCCCGAAAGCAACTTGTGGTAGATCTTGTTTTCGAAATCATCCTCGAGGGATCTCATCCTCGAGGGGTTATTAATCCGGAAATCTGTTCGGCTAGATGGCCCGAGTTAAGTGGAATTCAATAAAACGCCACTTAACCTATCCTGCAAATAATAAGATAAACATACAATAGAAAGACGTAAAATAGAATCGAGTCCTAAACGGACCTGGTAGAAGCTCCAAGCGTGTCATCGTGCCTAGGTGGCGAACTCCTATTCTGTACCTACACATCAAAACTAAATACTAACACCCGTGAACCCTAATCTTTGTATGTGGGATCTTTATATGTTTTGTTAAATAAAAATGTTAGACATATTTGCTTAATTGTGAGTAACACCTGGCCAGCTAGGCCCACAATGTTGTGAAAAATGGTAGGTCAACAAGATGCATTCAGGGTTATGCAGTGAGCCACGTCGGTGCTACAATTGCAGAAGGACAGGACACCTACAAAATGAGTGTCGTCAGCCCCTGAAGCAACAATAGGAGCATCCTGAGATCCCTAAGATATAATTAATCATGCTTATCATCTTGCTGTTATAATATTTCGGGGACGAAATATTTTTAAGTTGGGGAGATTGTAAAAACCATGATTTTTATTACAGGACTCGAACCTAAATATTATGAAATAAATATAGATGAACCGATATGGTTCGTTATTAAGTCGACCGATCATGGTTCGACTTAAGGTCACCTAGAAAATACCTATGAATGAATGGATGATGGGGTGTGAGAATTTAATGAAGGTGTCAATGAACCTAGGAAATACCAATGGATGATGGGGTGTGAGAATTTAATGAAGGGGCTCATTGAACCTAGGAAATACCAATGAATGATGGGGTATGAGAATTTAATGGAGGGAATGGTTGAAGTGTATATATGTGCAGGTGGAGGGAGTATTTCATCCCTCATGTCCGTCCCAGGCGACCTCCCCCATTACTGTATGAGATCTCTCAACTTAGTCCCACATCTAATACCTACTGGGAGAAGATTTTGTTTATAAGTGGGAATGGACTATAGATCTTTAACTTGGGTTAACCATTTTAAAGAAATGACTTAGGCCCATTTTGTTGTAATTCGGGTCGGGTCGTTACAAATGGTATCAGAGCCGACCTGGTTCTGTGTTAGATGGTGGGCTGGATTAGGAACGTTGGCTAGGCTGCTGGTCACGGGCCAGAAAGGTCATGGGCTGGGGCTAGCAATGGGCCAAGTATAGGCATTTCTAGGCAAAAATTTCCTAAGGTGGGTGGATTGTGAGATCCCTCAACTTAGTCCCACATCTAATACCTAGTGGGAGAAGATCATATTTATAAGTGGGAATGGACTATAGATCTTTAACTTTCAGGGTACTCATTTTAAAGAAATGACTTGGCCCATTACGTTGCACTTTGGGCTAGGTCATTACAATTGGGTTGGTCAAGTAGATACTCTAGAGTATCACAAGGTTCTAATCTGAGCTATGTCTAGGAAAACTACAGCGAGGGTAAGACCTACCTGCTAGCATCTACCCATGTCCCTCTAATCCTCATCTATGTGGAAAGTCACCTACATGTACTCCCAGGAAACTCAATCCTAAGTCCTACAACCATCCTAAGGTTTGCTATAAGTCTCCTGTTAGGTACGAGTGTATAGGCTAATGAGCTGCACGGCTCACTGTTGCCAGTCTAGATCCAACACTTAGGTGTCCCTGTATAAGGAATTGGACCGCTCACTGGGTCCTAATTGACTCGGTCCTCAGTCAAATATCTCACTCTGTTCTATAAGAGGACAAGGATAGCTGCTATGACTCTACTACATACTATGGCTCAGGTGACTATCTACACAGCCACTAACTACTACTGAAGGGAGGCGAGAACACCTGTACATACACAACGTGTCTCAAGGAGTATGATGACATGCTTTGCCTGGGGCTAGAGAATCTGCATCTGGTCTATGACGTACTCTGGTCAATGTATACTCATCTCAATAATCTGGACAACTAATAGTAGAACTGAAATATATAGAGGGGTGAGTGGAAAGCTGTTTGTCTTCTTTGGGTTATAGGAAGGGAGGCTGAATCTCATGGAAATCTAGTCACACTAGTCAAGAACTCTCAATAGGGGACATCTCATCCTCACATGTGGTATCAGATACAAGGTAAACAGGGAATCCATTAGGCCAGGAAAAACTTGCAACATAGGTATGTCACTCTAATCTATGGTAAGGTTAGGGTGTCATGCAATTGGTAGGGGAAATAAAATCTCTATGTAGCGTACTAGGTGGCTAAAATTTTGGTGGGTCTATGGACTTATCTCTAAGATCACCATGATTTACTATGCCACAGGTGATCAGTCTGTGGAACAATAAATCAATGACATATCTTAGAAACGGCTCCTAAGTGGCTCTAGTTCAATCAGCTAACAGTAGGCACATGTTTCTCGATACTGTACTAGTCACGTACTTCTAAACGGGCGGGGTTCAAATGACCAAAAGAACCACTGGCTCTCCTCAAGTCTATAGGAACTCATAATGAGGTTCGACATGTGTCTCGTCCGCTCTTCAGTGGTGTATGACCTGCTGTCCCGTACTGATTTATAGTACTAATCTTGACTCACATGACTACTACCGCTGTGGTAGACTCTCAAGCAAGGCTATCAACCAAGATGAGCATAAACTGTCTGGTCTGCATGGTCTATTCTGTCTGAAGTCCCTATTTACATTGTTCTCATCCTGGAGTGAGGTCCGTCATCGTAAGATTGGTCTGCCCATACCAACCTGCACTGTAAACCCTAATCAGTACCATGAAGGTGCTTCTATTCTCAGGGTAGGGATATTCATCTGACCTAAGGGTGTTAGGTCAAGACAATGATTGCAAGAGAGCTGTGAAGTCGGATCCTATACCATCTTAATGGAATAACTTCCATTTTCCTTACCTCTTTTCTATTCTGCTGACTTCACTGTAACTATTCTTTGTTCCTCAAACTCTAGTCCTACTAAACCTTAACTAATCTACTTGGTCCGTGGATGAGCACTCGATCGGTGGTTGTGCACTACCTAGATGTAGAAATATATAATCCTACTCATATGCATCGTAAATCTACTACTATCTCTGCCATATGTTAGCTGCTATTAACTCGGTTCAGGTTGTCCAATCATACGTGTCTGATCCAGAGGGGTTTGGATCATGATGCTGACACATTTGATTGTCAACCTATGCTAAACCCCACTCTGATCTCCTGAAATTTAGAGTGGCTACTTCTATCAGTGCTGACTAGCCCTCAAACGGCAATTACTTATCTGGTGCCTTATCTTTGGTAGAATCTCATCAAATGTCTGATCTCGTAGGCACTGGTGGCCTTGGTCTTTTCCTTGCTATGTCCAAGCCTACTTCTCATTACTCATCCTCATTCACTACTATTTTCTAGAAGTGGTCCCTCTCAAGTTATCTACCCACTTCAAGCTCCTTCCCATTATGCACACCATGTTCCCCAGAAGTAGGACTAATGTGGTGACATACAAAGGATGGACACCTGGTCAACATCCAATTCATCCAAATCTCTTATGCAATGGACAGAATTAGTGGTCTCCAAGCCCATCTTGACAAGCCTGTCAAATTCCTGCTGACATCCGAATCTAGTATAAGATGAGAACCTTATACCCTTTCTATCTCTACCAGCATTACAACATGCCCTGCTCACATCTAACTTACCAACAGTCTGATATCATCCCATAGAAATGACCTGTCAACTCAACTAAGGTCAGTTCCACATACTTCTGGTCAAGCCCTGAATACACTGTTATCTATAACTATGAAGAAAAATTTGCATGTAAAGAAATAAACAAAAACATTCCTGCCAACTAGGCATGGAGCAGTCTTTGCACACACATCACCTATAAAAGTATCATACATCTTAATCGGCCGAGAGTGGCTCTGATACCAATTGTATAACAACCCAAATCCGGTCCATGCTCGTGAACCAAACCGGTATGTTACAGGCCCCGGTTAGGTCGGCTAACCCGAACCTAACTCATGCGGATCCAATCTCGGCGTCTTAAGACGAGGATATTACTCGTCATGCATGGAAGAATGCATAAAATACTAACATGATACTACATGGATGACATGCAAACTAAATTACACACCATCACAATTACGATCAAAATCGATGAAAATTCTAAAATAAAACGGACAAAATTTCCCCTCAAAGTGCAATTAGGATCACCCTGTCAAAATACTTGTGAGATCCCTCAACTTAGTCCCACATCTAATACCTACTGGGAGAAGATCCTGTTTATAAGTGGGAATAGACTAGAGATCTTTAACTTTCAGGGTACCCATTTAAAGAAATGACTTAGCCCATTATGTTGCACTTTGGGCTGGGTCATTACAAATGGTATCAGAGCAAACCTGGTTCCGTGTTAGATGGTGGGTTGGACTAGGGACGTTGCATAGGCTGCCGGTCACGGGCCAGAAAGGTCCTGGGCTGGGGCTAGCAACGGGCCAAGTATAGGAATTTCGGGGACGAAATTTCCTAAGGTGGGTGGATTGTGAGATCCCTCAACTTAGTCCCACATCTAATACCTACTGGGAGAAGATCCTGTTTATAAGTGGGAATGGACTAGAGATCTTTTACTTTCGGGGTACCCATTTTAAAGAAATAACTTAGCCCATTACGTTGCACTTTGGGCTGGGTCGTTATAATACTATTTATAAACATATATGTAAACATGTATCTATACATCACGCAACTTCATTCACACAATCTGTCATCGTGTCTTAGCATTCAATCATGTCACATCATCATATCTTATCATCATCTCATGACATCATCATATCATACCAATTCTTAGCATTTCACAACATCCGCAATATAATAGTATCATAAACAAAATTTAACCACTCGATCGACTGACATGTGTGCAAGTGAAAACAATGCTCCTCCGTCCAAGCTGGCTCCTCCAACTCTGATTATTACCTACATATTGTATAAAGACACGTCAGTAACAAGTGTTACTGGTCCGGAAAATAAAATAACTATAACAAGCTGGCTATGAGAGAAAACTCTCATACGAAAGAAAACATCATATACTCCACGTGAACACTCTGAAGGGCACTACTGAGGAGCCACTGGGCTGCAGACCTGGTAGCATCCCGAACTTATTGTTCTACTGCTGGTACTGTGCCGCTCTCAGCACTTCTTTTTCAGTACTTCAAGTGAAACTTTATCCTAAGCCCTCTCCTTACCTCCATATTTCTCCTGGCCTTGAGCACGAAGGCCGAGTACTCTGAGGCAGTCGCCTTTAGTACCCTTTGAACCACAAGTCCGGACATACGCTGTACTAAATAGTACCAGTTAACCTCCACGTTCTCCGGATGTGAGGAACTCAAACGCGGAGTTGTCATGATCCCTCGGGAATGGAACAGTCCGCTGGCACTAATCCAGAGCCCGCTTTGACTGTCACGGCATCCGCTCATGGTGCGTGCAGTCGGTTTCTCCATCTCTCGTCTCATTGAAAACGCAAAAACTACATATATATAGGGCTGGGTAGGGATTTATATAATAGGCCCGAAAGCAACTTGTGGTGGATCTTGTTTTCGAAATCATCCTCGACGGGTTATTAATCCGGAAATCTGTTCGGCTAGATGGCCCGAGTTAAGTGGGATTCAATAAAACGCCACTTAACCAGTCCTCCAAATAATAAGATAAACATACAATAGAAAGACGTAAAACAAAATTGAGTCCTAAACGGACCTGGTAGAAGCTCCAAGCATGTCATCGAGCCTAGGCAGCGAGCTCCTATTCCGTACATACACATCAAAACTAAATACTAACGCCCGCTAACTAAATGATGCATCAAACTCAACACAATTAAACACAAAATCATCAACCATCAAATAACCGTAAATATGAAAATAACTCTAACTCATCCTATTCATGACAATTTTATTGTATTTTTCCTAAGTTACATCATACACGATTATCATGCTCAGTTTACTTACTTCATTAGATCACTTAACCTCCATGAACTATCAATCACAACATGTAACTTATCACTTCATCACTTATCCTCCATGCACTATCAATCACATCATAAATCAACCCTAGCATGTTGTGCTAACAATCATCATCAATTTTAAATAACTCAATTGGAGGTAATTATACCTCACGTAGTCGGCAATCAATGACTGCTAGGGTACCGTCGCGTGTCTCGGAGCTCAAATTTGGCACTCATCGCCGTCCAAAACTCGAATGGGCTTGACTGGGTGAGACGATCGGCGGTGAAGAAAGGAAAGGTCGGGGGCGCGTGTGGTGGCAAACTCGTAAATATTACTTGACTCATCCCCGACTCGAGTCAAAAATAATATTTAAGTCGAAAAAAATTTCAAAAAGAAATTTGGGAAAAATCCCATAAAATCAAACAACACAAAAAAGTCATAATGATACGCTATAGAACTATCAACCCACCCAAAATGCCCGTAACGCATCCTAACGCAGTAAACGGCCTAAAACTAATTCGTCTCATGGAACTCGAACTACACCCAACATGGGGACCTTAATTTCAACATTCATGGTGGCCGACCAGCAACCATGGCGACCATGTCCTACCCCATCAAGGTGACGACCAGCACCACCCCAAGTGATGACCAGTGTGCCCTTTCCATGGCGGATCCACGTCTGGCCAGCAACACCACCCAATCAACACCAACCTGGTCTCCCTACACTTCCTGATTTACATCTCTCCCCGCCGGTCTGACTCGGCCACCCAAGGCGACTCTGTCCGGCCAGCAGCACCGCTGGGAACACTCCCTACTTCTTGCACGTCAACCCTACTCACAAGGACGGAGGATGGTGTTGTTGCTGCTTCTAAAACAGCAGGACGTCCTCCTGGTTTTCTTCTTCGCTTGTTGATTTCTCATTTGATTCTTATGTATAACATGTTTATGATTTATGCAACATGTGTGTGCATGCAACAAAAGAAAAAGAAAGGAAAAGAAATTACCCGAGCGAAGGAGGAAAGCCACCATCTGTCCAAGGAGGAGAAAGATGTAGAAGACACCCTCCCCTTCTCCTTTTACAAAGAATGAAATGACGGCTAGGGTTTGTGGAAACACCCTTTCACCGCAATTCCTTTAATCGGGTAATTGGGTAATCAATTTGGTTCACTTAACCATTTCACTTAACCTCTTAAACGGGTACATGGTATGATTCACTTAAAAGGGTTAAATGGATAAATAATGTGGTTGACTTGACCGATTCAAGTAGAATCGTCCGGTTAGAAATTACTTCTCAATTAACCGGGTAATTCATACCTAACCGGCTAACAAATTTTTTTCCCTACGTTCGATTCCCCCGCGTCAAATGTTATTATTATTATTATTATTATTATTATATATTGTTTCATTTTTATTATTTTTAATTTTTTTCCTGGTCTTTACATTGATTTTCATGCATTCATATTTCTTTTTAATTGATAATAAGCTTGATAAACATGAGAATTAAAGTCATAAATCAACAATCAAAAACTAAACTAAACTAGAAACGGGAAATCCCGCCATGGCAGATGGGTCTGAGCTTTTGGCAAGTTGGGCGACGGTAAATAAAGTTTGCGTAACGACCCACCAGAATGGGACCAGGTGTTACTTTAAAATATAGTTAATGTAAATGTAACATTCCAGAACATGAATTTAAATACAGTAAGTTAATTAATTAAGTTGTTCGATTAAATTATTTAAAATAATTTGTATTATTCAAAAATATTATTGATACAATTATTTTAAATTATTTGATTCAATAAAGTTTATAACTTTATTTATTTTAATTATTCTATTTAGGTTCGACGCTAGTGATTGCTACCCAACTATAGTTTAATAACCCATTAAAATAATTATTTTTAAAGATTTATTACGTGTTTGTATTATTTTTAACTCAAATTGGTATCGAGTCAGGTGTTATTTACGAGTTGGTATTATTATTTAACTCGAGCTGTGTCGAGTCAAGCATTATTTACAAGTTTGCCACCCAAGGTAATTTTCTTCCTCTTCTTCTTTCCCGTACCCATTCTTCTCTACTCCAAAAGCAGGTTCGTCCTTCTCCTCCCACCCTTATCTTGGCACCCAATTGAACCACCATCTTAACATGCCAACAAAGCATCAACAACAAGATAAAATCAGCAAGCGAGGAAGCCTCAAGTGCATGTTTTACAGTAGCTAACCAAGACGACCATGTGCTGCACCATAGCGCCCAACTCCTGGCCTGTTCTTCTTCTCCGAGCCTCGAGATCCCTCCTTTCTTTCACCTTGCTCCAATTCAGATGTTCCACGACCTCAGGCTGACATTAAAACAGGAAAGATTGGCCACCTTTGGACATTGCATGGAGTATGGTCGTTCTCCCCACTTCTGCACTTCGCCACCATGAACTCCGGAGAGAAGGTTGTCCGTTGTGGACAGTTCCAGTGGCCTGAACTGCTGTGAAGGAACCCATGATGCTGTCGATAAAGCACAACCGGTGTCTAACCCTCTGAATGTCCATTACAGCACGTATTGCAGCAGAACGTTGCCACTTCCATCACCCTTGCAACTCCGCCCATTCACCGCTGTAATTCCGCCACCCAACGGAAACCAGGGACATGGTGGGCCCTCCCTTCAACCCAGCAGCAAGAGAGGTTGTCGGGGTGTGAGGGACTACCTTGCAATTGTTCTTACGGTCACCCATCTTGCCAAAGTTTCAGGCTACTCGGCCATGGATGGGATTCCAATTTTAGTTTAGTTTAGTTATTTTCTTGTTGATTTACAACTTTAATTCCCATGATTAATAAGCTTACTATCAATTAAAAATATGCATGCAAGATAATTAAGAAGAGGGAGATAGGAAGGATACTCAAGCAAGGAAGAAACACCGGCAAGGAAGAGGAGAACTAGGTAGCTGAGGTGAAGAAGATGCCCCTACACCCGTATGTGAAAAATGACATCCCCTTTCCAAATTTATAAAAATGAAAAACAATGACTAGGGTAAGTGAAAACATTCCTACACCCGTATTTCATTTAACCGGGTAAATTATAAAATGGGTAAATAATTAACCAGGTAAAGAATATAACACGTTCGGTCCTTCCTGGACGGCGTCCACATCCAATTTTTTTTTTTCACGGTCTTTAGAGTTTGCAAGGCATCCCCTCACACTCCCGACGGCCTCTCTGGCTACTGGGTCGAAGGGATGGGTTGCCTACCCTTGCTGCCGATGGTTGGCGGAATTACACCTGGTTATGGGCGGAGTTGCAAGGATGGCGGAGTTGCGAGGATGGTGGCGTTCATACGAAATAGACTCTGTCATGGCAGATTCAAAGGGTAGATGCCGGTTGTTCTTCGTTGACAACATAAGGGGTCTATTACAGCAGTTAAGGCCACCGGCACAGGCCACAACGAACAACCTTCTCACCGGAATTCATGGCGGCGAAGTGGAAAAGTGGGGAGAACGATCATACTCCCCGCAACATCCAAAGGTGGCTGATCCTTACTGTTTTGAGGCCAGCTTGAAGTTGCTGAACCTTTGAATTGGAGCAAGGTGCAAGAAAGAAGTGGTCTTGAGGCTAGGAGAAGAAGGATAGGTCTGGTTTTTGTGTGCAAGGGTGGAGTTTGGAGAAGAGGACGTTGGGGAAGAAGAAGATGGCAGTTTTGTAAATATGTGTTGACTCGATACCAACTCAAGTTAAAAAATAATACTAAATCGTAATAAATCTTTAAAAATAATAATTTTAATGGGTTATGGATAATGTTCCTAAACTAATAAATTATTGTAGGAAATCACCACAAGTAATAAAAAATACGGTAATAATAAACGTTCGATAATTAATCGGCGTACTACAAGCAATTATAATAAATTGGATGGTTATAAGTAATTAATAAAATAAAAATTTGAACTTTATCATATTAAATTTAATATTATGTAAATAAAGTGATTATTTTAATAACGGGTTAGTAATGTAGAAAATGGGTTAATAACTTATAATCGGGTAAAAATCTCAAGCATTGAATGTAAATAACCAAATGAAAATAAATAAAGTTTAAACCTTTATTGAGTTGAATAATTTAATATACTTAGTAATATCTTTGAATTAGGATGATACAAATTATTTTAAATAATTTAATTGAATGACTTAATTAATTAAAGATTTAAAACTGTATACTAAATTATCAAGACTGTGGTTAAGTAATTATCATCTGAGAGGAGAATATACTAATAATAGTAATTAAATATTTGTTTATAAGTTAATAATTACTTTATTATTTGTTAAGTGTTAATTATGATTTAGATAATTAATTTAAAATGTAGAGTAGGGTTTAAATGATTATATTACATGAATAATTTAATATTTGATATTGTTGAATTTTAATCATGATATCCATTAGTCATTTAGTTGCATGTATTTCTACTCAAATAAAATTATACTTATGTATAATTTTATTGTCTCGTTCAAATTAGGATCATTGGTCACTATTGCAAGTTCACTTATGAACTATCCATATTCATATAATTATTTGAAATGTTGTATTTTCCCTTGTTGTCAACCTTGATCGGCCTAAGCCCAAATTTGACCACCGTGCACCGAGAGCAACCGGGGTCAAGGAATTGACTCAGTCCGACATGGGGTGGCACCCTTTAAAATTACTATGTGAGAGTCTTGGCCGACATGAGTATCTGACCACCATGCACTGGAATGCAACTGGGGTCGACTAAATTCGGCACAAGGTAGCACCCCCTAAAAGATTAAACACCTGCCCACGCCGGAAGGGGTGACAGGGGCAGTGGTGCAAGAAGGCTCATTATGCACTTGTGATACGGAGAAGGTGAGTCAATGACAAATATTGGTAATTACAGGCCGTGGGCCGTGTAGCGTGTGTGCGCATGCATGGGATGGTAGCTGGACGGGGTTGACACCCCTCCCAGCATGTAATGAGCTCGGCATAGGCTCATAACAACTAAAAATCTTTTGAAATGATAATAGGGATTATATTGACTTTTTTCATTTAATTATGCGGCTTAGTGGTTTTATTAATAACGCGGAATTGCCTCTGCAGGTGAATAGCTTTGGACTGAAGAATAAAAGTGTGGCTAGTGTTTCTTTTACCAACCTAAGGTATGGTGAATTGATAATAATTTGGACTTCCTTTTTATTCTCTTGTGTTATAATTGCAGCTATGGGAAATGGTCCGAGACTATGGTCTTTTGAGTTAGTTTATTTTTATGTATTGTCACATGCTATTAGAACATTATTTATTTTTATGAATTTCCACACTTATTTGCTGTATTATGAATCATGTTGTAGAATGTTATTGTTACATCAATTATATTTTTAGGTAACACCCGGTCCGGTTCGAGCAGGTCGTTCCTCTACGTGTCATAGATTGAGATAAACTACTCCGACACCTGGCACAAACTTGAAGCAAACCTTGAATCATGTTAAAACACATGATTAAACTAAAACACACTAATTAATCTAAATAACTACACCTAATTCTATTAACTTAGTTAATTATGGTTAGGAAGGTTGAGGGGTTCATTAAGGATTAATTAAGCTAAATCCAAATTAGATCTGAATCAAAAATTTTGAGGCCTGCCTATCTTGGATGAGTTTTCTAATAATCTAAATGGATGCATATTATTGGGCCAAACATTAGTGGGCTTACTCCTAATTACCTAAGCTATTTATCTATTTTTTATAGTGGTATGGACTGGTGGGCTCACTAAGTTTCTAAGTTCTTCTATCTAATGGGCTATTTTTGGATTTCATGGGCCTAGGCTACACACCGAACTTCATGGGCTTGGTTCATAGGTTTCTAGTGAGCCTAAATTCTGAGGGAAATTCATCTATGTTTCTAACATCATGATCCTAGTCTCCAAAGAATATTGGACCTTAAATCTACCTGGGCTGTCCTAGAGAAATCAAGGATTATGAGTCCAATTCTAAAGTACTTCAGAATTAGTATAACACAAGATAGGTAAAAAATTACAAACAAGCCCTAAAGGTATCTAATCAGACTAAAATTTCTCATGGGCCTAAAGGGTCCTAATGAGATGTATTTACAAACTTTCAAGTAATTTTGAATCCAATAACCCTATAAACAAAATTTTACAAAGAATGATAGAGATTATGGTTAAACCCTGATTCTCTACAATCCAGAAAGAGAAGTTTACTTACTGTCTAAACAAGATCGTCTTAAGCTCAAATCTGGTTGGTTTCTAATAGACACAGAGTGGGGCTTAACTTAATTTTCTCAAGATTTTAGAAGGCTTATTAATGGTTGATTTTACTTACCCTACATCGGCCGTCGATCGTCAACACAGTGCCTCACAGGAAAATGTGTGTAGTCCTTGATTGCATAAGATGTTCATGCCCTTAATGACATCTTTTTAGTGTGAAAGTTTATGGACGTGTATATAATCTCCACATATACGCATGAGAAAAACAACTTGCACAAAAGCTAACTACACAGGAATAAAAAGATCACACAAAGAGTATCACAGATCAGGCAGTGATATAGGGCAGCTTGTACATGACATTTCCAACATAATCAAGGCATGATACATTAATAGGATATACTCAAAATATACATGGATGCATAGCTACACGAGTGAGGAACAAAATTCAACAAAGATCATAATTTTTTGATGCCAAATGCATAAAATATGCTTGATCTAACACAGATGGGTCATAGATGATGATGTGTATGAACATATAACAATAACAGATCATATCTCATGGTATACATAGAAGAAAATCATAAACCAAGCTTAAATGAAACTAGAGACTCTCAGATATAACCTAGAGAAAGCCTAACATAACAACCAGTCTCACACAACAAGCAACAAATATGTAAATCCAAGAAGAATCACATACCACCAAGTAGGAGAAGATCAAAACCAAAGGAGAGCTCTATGACATTAGGTGGATGGCTTGAGGGCTTGAAGAGGTGCTGGAGGAGGAAAGGAGGGGAGGAGAGTGGTCGGAAAGACAAGGGGATGAAATGGAAGAAGAGGGGAAAGAGTTGGAGAAGAGGAGTAGCCTAGATGCAAAGGTGCCAGGAGAGTGCAAGGGCACTGGTGCCAAAAATAGAACCCTAATTCCGCTAAGGGATAGTGCAAGGGCACTTTATTGGCACCTCTGTGCCCAACCTTTGACTTGAGAACTTGAGGTTTTTCACACTTAGACAGCAAAAACAAGCACGCACACACATGAGATGCAACTAGGCACGCAGGGACTTGGTCCTAGTGTCAATGTGCAACACCCAACACATGACAAGAGAAAGAAGAAGGTCAAGACAACTGAGCATCCGACTGAGTGTATCTAATACTGGTGCGACTAGTGTCTCGGGGAGAAACAGCATACCATACCTTACAACATATCAACAGTTAATAATTACCAGTCACATGATACTCGGCTCGGTTCACAATCAACCCACACTACCTGTACAACAAGTAAATAGCCTGAGTTGTACCATACCTACTGACGAAGTTATGGATCGGCTCATGAGGTGGGGTAATTCATACACATACACAACACATAAATGTAAACATACCATACCAGCATACAACATACATAAACACTACCTGTACGCAAACACTTCACGCTGGTTGTCCATCCTAATTGTCCAAGAGGTTGGCTTTGAAAACAAGTTATAATACCCGGATTCAGCCCGAGGCCATACCAAATCATGATGATTGACTTTGCGAACTACTTGTTGGCTAGGTAAAATTGAACTAACGTCGCAAAAGATCTTAATTCTCAAGGAGTCTTACGACAAAAAACATGTGCGGTGCAACTACTGTATGCACACTTACATCATATACTATAGAATGGGCTCTAAACTTGAAGTCTACCAACATGGTCACTCCGAATTGTAGAAGCCCCCGCTACAATAAAGAACTTGAGCTTGAATCATATAAATGAGTAGGTTCTTATTCTTACATTTCAACATTGACTGAACTACAGTTAATCCATAGTTCTTTACCACATATTGGATTGGGCTGACCAATAAATTGATAGGTATTGGATAAATGGTCCTTTCATCTTGTCATTTTAGTCTCTCCTTTTTACAACTTCCTTCATAATGTGATTGTGTAACACCTTGATTTAGCCCGAGGTTGGACCGAATGATGATGATGGACTTGGCGAACTAATCGTTGGACAAACTAAAATCAAACTAAGGTCACAAAAGTAGATCTTAATGTTTGAGCAGGCTGAAGACAGAAGAACCTATGCGGGTAACTATTACATGCATGCATACATCATACATTAAAGGAAGAGCTATAAACTTAAGGTCTGCCAATATGCTCACTTCGAGTTATACAAGGGGTGCATCCCTGCTAGAGCTAAGAGGTTGACTTTAAGAGATGAAATGATCGCTCCATGTTGTTGAAGAGGCACACCTCCACTACAATAAAAAGGTTGAGCTTGAAGCATATGAATGAGTAGGTTCTTATACTTATGTTTTAACCTTGATTGTTACGTAGCTTACTATTGAATGAAAGATGGGCTGAGGTAAATGACGGTTATGATTACCTATTCCACATACCGTTAGTACCTAAGTAAAATTAAACGAAGACATCATCATATGTCAAGGTATCATGCCTTAACACCTAGTCCTTACGGGGACTCTTCATGGGGTATGAACCGTGTGTTCCTCCGATCCACGTTTCTTGAAAAAACCAAACAAGTACATACACAAGTTTTGTGTACCTGGTATTTCTGCTCATCCGTTTGAGGACTTTGAGGTTTAGCATCTTGCAGAAGACTTGTCAGTATTTCCCCACAGTTTAACTCCAAGCATGGCAAGTAGTTAGGAAAAATTCAATAAAATACAAGCACTTTCATAAGCACCAAAATCTGAGATCATAGCCATGATAACCAAAACGTACAATGCTCCCACATATTAGTGCATCATACAACACTGGAGAATTATATCAAAGTTGTAAAGACCCGGAAATATATATATATATATATATATATATATATATATACAATAATAATAAAAATAACATTCGACGCGGTGGGATCGAACGTGGAAAAAATTCGTTAGCTGGTTAAGTATGAATTACCCGGTTAATTGAAAAGTAATTTCTAACCGGACGATTCTAGTTGAATCGGTCGAGTCGACCACATTACTTATCCATTTAACCATTTAAGTGAACTAAACCATGTACCCATTTAAGAGGTTAAGTGAAATGGTTAAGTGAACCGTGTTGATTACCCAATTACCCGGTTAAAGGAATTACGGTGGAAGGGTGTTTCCACATACCCTAGCCGTCATCTTATTCTTGATAAAAGGAGAAGGGGAGGGCGTCATCTACATCTTTTTCCTCCTTGGACAGACGCTGGTTTTCCTCCTTCGCTCGGGTAATTTCTTTTCCTTTCTTTTTCTTCTATTGCATGCATACACATGTTGCATAAATCATAAACATGATAAACATAAGAATCAAATGAGAAATCAACAAGGGAAGAAGAAAACCAGGAGGACGTCTTGCTGTTTTTGCAGCAGCAACAACACCATCTTCCATCCTTGTGAGTTGGGTTGACGTGCTGGAAGTAGGGAGTGCTCCCAGCGGTGCGGCTGGCCGGACGGAGTCACCATGGGTGGCCGAGTCAGACCATCGGGGAGGGATGTAAATCAGGAACGTGAAGGGAGACTAGGTTGGTGTTGCCATGGGTGGTGTTGCTGGCCAGACGTGGATCCGCCATGGAAAGGGCAGACTGGTCGTCACTTGGGGTGGTGCTGGTCGTCACCTTGATGGGGCAGGACATGGTCGCCATGGCTGCTGGTCGACCACCATGAATGGTGAAATTAAGGTCCCCATGTAGGGTGTAGTCCGAGTTCCATGAGATAGCAGCGGATAAAGATTGGATCTTTGGGGTTTTTTCAATAGGATCAGTGGGGTAGGTAGAAGATGGGGTCTGAAATTGGGTGGAAGGAAAAGAAGACATGTTGGTCGGGTGCTGTTTATGTGGCTGACTAGAGTAGTCGCCATGGGTCTGGTCGGGTGCTGTTTATGTAGCCGACTAGGGAGACGCTGCCATGGGTCATGGGCTGATTATGTGACCGACATGGAGTCACCATGGTCAGGTCGGGGTTGCTGATTGGGTAGCTGGAAGAGGGTCGCCAAGGACTGGTTGAGGGTTGCCATGTGGTGGCCAAGTTGGAGACGCCATAGCAGCAAATGGAGGCCGCCACGTTACTGGTTGGTCGCCATGCATGGTGAGAATACCGGCTTTCGCTGGTTGACTACAATAAAGCTGGGAGCTTTGGGGTCGTTACATGAATTGTTAAAGTAGAATGGCAACCAGGTAAGTATGGGGCATTTTAATAATTAAATTATCAATTAGATAATGGGGATTTGGATGGGGATAATTAATAATTAATTATCATTAGAATTGCTGAAAATTTAATAAGAAATGAAGACTAACATGAACTAATTACATCATTTAAAATTGATAGTATATCAGTCATGTAGTTGCATGTAGGTTCATGCAAAATAAAATTATACTAATGTATAATTTTATGCCCTCATTCAGATTAGGGTTAGCGGATCACAGTCAGACGAAATCACAAGTCAGGTACGTATAATAGGTAGAACATCGTATTTTCCTTATTGGTAGCCTAGGTCGGCCTGAGCCCAGATTCGACCACCATGCACCGAGTGCAACCAGGGTCAAAGAATTGACTCAATCCGACACGGGGTCGTATTATGTGCGTAAATTGTGTAATGCATCGACATTGTTTTGGAGTAGTGATAGCCGCCCCAATAAAAGGCTACGGCCGGGGTGAGCGAGGCACAGCGATTCCTCCATCGCACTGGAGTGCAGTGATAGCCTCCCTATAAAAAGGCTACGGCCAGGGCATGTGAGGCACTGGCACTAGAATTGGTAGTGAGAGCTTCCCGACAAATGGGTTGTTAGAGCCAGAAGTTCCAGAAGTTGCAGAAATAGGACTAGTTGTTAGAGCCAGAAGTTCCAGAAATGTGTTGCATTACACAGTATTCAATATACTATACTACTTTTGGTAGGAGGAGTATTAGCACGGTCTTCATGTCTCCTTTGCTCTCTTGATGTAAAAACAAAACCCTCATACACATACTTATTGGACATGGGTAGGGAATTTCATACTATACATGTCTAGATCTGATAAACTAAAAATCATCAAAGGATCTCAGTGTTGAAGTTTTATTAATCATCGAAAAAGCTCAACTAAAGGACCCAATCATAGTGGGATGCAATAAAGAGCCACTAATAATGTCCTAATAGCAAAACTACGGCTAAACCTCACTCACTAAGTTGAGCGGAGAGTTCAAGCACAAAGAAACCTATAAACCTGGTGAATAGAGCTCCTCGACCTAGCATAGCAAGCACACTCCGCGAGTCCAAGAATGAGATGAACTAATTTAACATGACAAGACAAACAACACGAGGTAAAGCCTCAAATCACCGCAACAACACATGATTAACCTAAAATACCCGAATTAAGCTAATTGGTTTTACCCTAATTTCTATTAAGTTGTTTAATTAATATTGAGGAAGCTTAATGGTCTTTAAGGACTATTAAGCTAAACCCTAATCAAGCCAAAAATCTTAAATTCTTAGGACTGCCTAACTTGGACAAATTTTCTAACGGTTAATGCATTTTGATTGGTTTGAAAATTAGTGGGGCTCACTCCTAATAGGCTAAGGTATAACCATAATTTTTATTGTGGGCTGTATCTATAGGTTTACTGGGTTTCTAGGCCCACTAACCCAAGTTATAGGTTCTGGATTCTATGGGTCTAGGCTACACTCTAATTTTGTTGGGCATGGTCCATGGCCTTAAATTGGGCTGAAAAGCTCGTGAAAATTGCTATGGACTCCTAGCACATTGGGTTTGAATCCTACAAAATATTGAGCATAATTTTGATCCAAAAAAGGCTAGAGAAATTATGGAACATGCGTCAATGTCACTGGGATTTTAGAACAGCTCCGACCTATGTTGGAAGTAAAAATCCTATCAGATCTATAGTTTGTCAAAAGGTCTATAATTTGTCACAGATTAGGTTTTGTAAAAAGGTCTATAATTTGTCATGGGAGAAGTAGGCTTCCAAAAGAACATTTGCGTAAAACTGAAGCAAATTTAACACACAAAAACACCATTGACCAATTTTTATAAAGAAAGACAAAGATTATGGTCGAACCATGCCTCTCTACACATTCCAGGAAGGAGAAATATTTATCCATACAAATGACCTCAAACCAATCTCAAATTTGGGATATTACAAGTAGACAATTAGTAGAACATTACATAATTTGATCAGGATTTTAGAAATTTTCCTTATAGTTGGCTTCACTTAACCAATGTCAACCATTGTCACTGTGTTTAACATAATAGTGAGCATTGTACTTAATTAATCATATTGTTCATGCCCTTAATGACGTATATTTTGTGACAACTTTTAGTAGTATTTAGCTAACACTCTATTCTGTGACACAACAAAAACATTCAAGTAGCATGCATCACCATAGCATATAGTAAATCAAGCAACACACATGACAAATCTGTAACAGTTCTAGAATTTTGAGCACAAAATGAGAATGGAAAATAGGTATAATATACAAGTATGAAAATCTAAGGATGTCGGGAGCAATATGCAACAAAAATCAAAATTTTCTAACATAAGATGAGTTCTATATAGCAAATCTAAGCAAGCATAATTAGAACATAACATGAAAACATGCATGCAAGCTTGAACAAGGCATAACTCATGACATACATGCAAGAAATGCATCAAACAAGAGCTAATACAAACTACACAACCTAAGATACATCCTAAAGCGAGAAAAACATAGCAAACAACACATGCAAGCCACAAATAGAACCAATAAAATGAAAGGAGAGGAGAAAGAAAACATACCATGAAGGGAATGAAATAAAACAAAGACAAATGAGCTCCAGAGAAAGCTTGAGGATCTTACAGGCTTGAACAGGGGCTGGAGGGGTCTGAACTGAAGAAGAAAAGGTTTGGTGGAGAAGTGGGGTGGAGAAGAAGGCTTTAGAAAGGTAGGAAATGGTGTTTTTAGAGAAAATGGTAAACTAACGGGCATAAGGGCACAATGAGGGCAAAAAGACGCTGGCTTCTAACAACTACAAAACCAACAAACCAGTATCACTGCCAACTAGAAAGCATGGGCCGTTGACGAGCCAGCCATGGACAAGGGCGGTGGCTGCTAGCGCAAAGACACTAGCCTAGCGCAAGGGCGCCAGAATAGAAACCCAAAAAGCGAAAAAAACAAAATATGAAACAAGTCACCGATGTAAAGGCTATGTGCATCCATGATCTAAACTTGAGCACCAAATTCAAACATTGGTTGGGCCCTCTAGTGCTCGACTGAGTGTCTAATGAAGCAAGCACAACATACATTCTTGGAACATATTGATGGTTAGAAAACACCAATATATGCTACGCGGTTTCGTTCACAAATGAACCAACACAAAACCAATGGACAACAACCCAAGTTTTACATGAGATGCTCTCATCAGGGATGCCACTGGGATTGCCACTCCCCAAGAAGACTGATAGTGGGCACACAAAGATAGCTAGGGCGAGCCAGTTCGTTGTCGGTGAGAGATTAGGCAGTCAACGCTCAGAGCATCATACGAGTGAGCTTTGGAATGTCGACCGTTTCCTTAAAAATGGAGAATAGTTGCTCTATTCGAGTAATGATTCAGTAGTCGCTCTGGAGTGGATCAGCATAGCCTGTGGAGTTCTGATGCAAATTGGTTGTGCACTTGATCTATGTGTGTGTGGCCATAGGAGCAAAGCAGAGTTGGGTTTTGCCCATGCGGTGTACCTATGAACTAGGCAATTGGAGCAAATCAATTGGGAGGAGTCTTAAGACATGTTATACTCTCAGTACCTCAAAGATACGAAGAAGAGAGAGTTCTGGCCGCTAAAACAACATGAAGGCATATCAGTGGCAAAGTAAGATGTAACACCCTGAGTGGCAAAGTGAGAACTGAATCAGAAATGTTACGATTGAGTCGAGTCATGTTTAAAGCTGTTAGTCAATAAGACTCGATCGATACAATAAATTGAAATAACCTTCTTCGTGTCATGAGAATGGAAGACATTGTTGAATATGAGTCAAAACACATCAAATATAATTAAAAGTAAAAAGAAATAAATGCATTGAGCTCAAGTGTGTGTAGCATTTATCTATCCTTACACCAAAGTCAACTCATGATTTGTGTAACGACCCGCCATTTTTCACGATATTGTGGGCCTAGCTGGCCAGGTGTTACTCACAATTAAGTAAATATGACTAACATTTTTTAGTTAACAAAAATATATATAAAGATCCCACAGTCTTGGACCGTTTCCCAGCAGCTACACTTATTTCTCAATTAAATAAAAAAAGGAGTCCTCATATTTATTTTGCTCCATACTCTGGATGTCAATCACCTAATCTCGTATCTGCACACCTGCGGAGGCAATTCCGCGTTAGTGATTACAACACTAAGTAGTATAATAGATAAAACAAAACAAGTACATTCCACTATTTCCTTATGTTTATTTTAATATGCGGTGGAGCGATTCCGCTATACTCCAAAACAATGCGGAGGAGGTATCCGCTGTGATCCTCACACCCCGGCCGTAGCCTTTTTGTGGGGAGGCTACCACTACCGTCTCCAGTGCCAGTGCCTCGCACACCCCGGCTGTAGCCTTTTTGTGGGGTAGCTATCACTGCACTCGGGTGATTGCTATGCCCCGTTTGTGGGGAAGCTCTCACTACCAATTCTAGTGCCAGTGTCTCGCACAACCCGGCCGTAGCCTTTTTATGGGGAGGCTATCACTGCATTCCAGTGCCAATGCCTTGCACACCCCAGCCGTAGCCTTTTTGTGGGGCGGCTATCACTGCACTCGGTGATTGCTATGCCCTGTTTGTGGGGAAGCTCTCACTACCAATTCTAGTGCCAGTGCCTCACACACCCCGGCCGTAGCCTTTTTATGGGGCGGCTATCACTGCACTCCAGTGCCAGTGCCTCACACACCCCGGCCGTAGCCTTTTTATTGGGCGGCTATCACTGCACTCCAGTGTGATGGAGGAATCGTTGTGCCTCACTCACCTCGGCCGTAGCCTTTTTATGGGGTGGCTATCAGTACTCCAAAACAATATCGATGCATTACAAAATTCACGTACATAACACGACCTAGTATCGGCCTGAGTCAATTCATTGACCCCGGTAGCACACGGTGCATGGTAGTCAAATCTGGGCTCAGGCCGACCTAGGCTACCAACAAGGAAAGTATGATGTTCTATCTATTATACATACCTGATTTGTGATTACGTCTGACTGTGACCCGTGAACCCTAATACAATAATGGGGAGGTCCGCCTGGGACGGAGATGAGGGATGAAATATTCCTCCTCCTGCATATATATACACTTCAACCATTCCCTCCAATTAAATTCTCATACCCCATCATCCATTGGTATTTCCTAGGTTCAACAACCCCTTCATTAAATTCTCCCACCCCATCATCCATTAGTATTTCCTAGGTTTAATGACTTCTCTTTTTATAAAGAATAAATGACGGCTAGGGTTTGTGGAAGCACCCTTTCACCATAATTCCTTTAACCGGGTAATTGGGTAATTAACACATTTCACTTAACCTTTTCACTCAACCTCTTAAATGGTATGGTTCACTTTACTAGTTTAAACGGTTAAATGGTATGGTTTACTTAACCAGGTAAAACTACTTAACCGGTTAACTAATACTTTCCACTTGACCGGGTAATTAATAATTAACTGGGTAGCGGGTAAATAATTTAAACAAATTCATGGATACCACCGCGTCGAATATATATACATATATATTTTTCGGGTCTTTACAATCTCCCCAACTTAGAAATATTTCGTCCCTGAAATATGATAGTATTCCCAAGGACATCCATCTTCGGTATAAGTTCGTGTTACAACAATTACACAGATTTTATGCTACAAACAGGGTAGGATATTTTTTGGCCATTTCTTGTTCAGTCTCCCATGTAGCTTCTTCTGATCCCTGATTTCTCCACAACACCTTTACCAAAGGGATCTTCTTGCTACGGAGTGTCTTTGTTTCCCTTGCCAAGATTCGAATAGGTTTTTCCTCGTAGGTTAAATCCGATTGTAGCTCTAAATCTGCAAAATTTGTGATAATGTGATTCTCATCTCGTACATATTTCTTTAGCATTGACACATGAAAGACATTGTGTACACCATCAAGGCTTGGCGGTAATGCTAATCTATATGCACAACTTCCGATTCGATCGAAAATTGGAAATGGTCCTATGAATCTTGTCTTCAACTTCCCTGATGTTCTAAATCTGATCACTCCCTTTTTAGGTGAGGTCTTAAGGTAGACGAACTCCCAACTTGGAATTCTAAGTCCTTCTTTCGAGTATCAGCATAACTTTTCTGCCGATCCTGAGCTGCCTTAAGCCTTTGCTGGATGAGTTGCACCTTTTTAGCTGCTTCTCTCACCATCTCTGGCCCGACTATAACCATCTCTGTAGACTCCAACCAGCATGATGGAGATCGACAAGGCCTACCGTATAAGGCTTCAAACGGTGCCATTCCTATACTGGCTTGGTAAGAGTTATTATTGGTGAATTCAGCCAAGGTTAAGTGTTTCTCCCAATCTCCTCCCTAGTCGAGGATGCAAGCTCTCAACAAATCCTCCAAGGTTTGATTGGTCCTCTCAGTTTGACCATCAGTTTGGTGGTGATATGCTTTACTTAACTTGATTTGGGTCCCTATAGATTTTTGGAAAACTTCCCAAAAATGTGACGTGAATAGGGGATCTCTGTCAGAGACTATCTCCTTCAGAATTCCATGGAGCCTGACAATGTTATTTATGTATAGTTCTGCTAAGTATTCCGCAGTCCTTGTTGATTTTGTGGGGATAAAATAAGCTGCCTTAGTCAAACGGTCCACAACTACCCATATAGAGTCATGTCTCTTCAAAGTCCTGGGGAGTTTTGTAATAAAATCACATGTGACACGCTCCCATTTCCAGGTAGGTATCTCTAAAGGTTGTAATAATCCACCGGGTAGTTGATGTTGGGCTTTGATCAATTGGCACGTCTGACACTTGAAAACAAAATCCACCACATCCCTCTTCATTCCAGCCCACCAGTAGGTTCGTTTCAAGTCCTGGTACATCTTTGTAACACCAGGGTGTATTGAGAACCTTGAACGATGAGCTTCTTCCAGAATATCTCGTTTTAATGCATCATTGTTGGGTACACACAATCTCCCTCTAAATTTGATTACACTGTTGGAATATGCTACAATGTTGGGAGTTTTGTCCAACATTTCATTCAGCTTCTCATCTTCCATTTGTGTTAGCTTAACTTGGTCCACTAATTCATTGGAGATAACCAGGTTTGCCCATATTCGTGTCATTCGTTCCACCGGTATAATAGCTACCACCTCAGCTGACATAGCCCAAAGTCTAGCTAGTTGTTGACCCTTGTCCATCTTGCCCATCCGACACAACGCGTCGGCCACAACGTTCGCTTTTCCTGGGTGGTATAAAATTTGGAAATCATAGTCCTTCAAGTATTCTATCCACTGTCTCTGTCGAAGGTTAAGGTCATTCTGGGTGAAGATATACTTCAAACTTTGATGGTCGGTGAAATCTTCGAACTGGGCCCCATACAAGTAGTGCCTCCAAATCTTTAGGGAAAAAACTACTGCTGCTAGTTCCAAGTCATGGGTCGCATAATTTTTCTCATGAATCTTCAATTGGCGAGATGCGTAAGCCACCACCTTACCATCTTGTATAAGGACGCATCCTAAACCCAACCAAGACGCATCACTGAAGACTACAAATCCTTCATTACCATTTGGCAGGGTCAAGACTGGTGCAGTTGTTAAACTCTTCTTTAGAGACTGGAAATTCTCCTCACACTTACTACTCCATTCAAACCTGACCCCCTTCCTTGTAAGTTTGGTCATCGGCGATGCTATTAAGGAAAAGTCTTTAATGAATTTCCTATAATAACCTGCCAAACAGAGGAAGCTTCTAATATTAGTGACTGACTTAGGTTGTGGCTAATCAATGACTGCTTTCACTTTTGACGTATCCACTGCAACTCCCGCCTTTGAGACAACATGTCCGAGGAAGTTCACCTCCTTCAGCCAGAAGTCACACTTTGATAATTTGGCGAACAGTTGATTCTCTCTCAAAACTTGAAGAGCAATGGACAAGTGTTTCCCATGGTCCACCTCATTATTTGAATAGACCAGAATGTCGTCCACAAACACAATAATAAACTTATCCAAGTATTCGTGGAACACCGTGTTCATAAGTGACATAAAGGCCGCTGGTGCATTTGTCAGACCAAAAGGCATAACCAGAAACTCATAATGTCCATAGCGAGTTCGGAAAGCTGTTTTCTGTATGTCAGATTCGTTCACCCGTAGTTGATGATATCCAGACCGCATGTCTATTTTTGAGAATATTCCGGCTGTTTTCAACTGATCAAATAAATCGTCAATCCTCGGTAAGGGGTACCGATTCTTGACTGTCACTTGATTGAGCTGATGATAGTTAATACACAATTGAAGTGAGCCATCCTTCTTCTTTACAAAAAGAACAGGGGCTCCCCAAGGTGAAGTACTTGGTCGTATGAAGCCTGCCTGCAACAGCTCTTCTAATTGACTCTTTAACTCGGTATGGTGCTTTAGAAATTGGTGACACTCCTGGTGCTAGGTCAATGACAAACTCCACTGCCCGCTTAGGAGGTAACCCTAGAAGTTCACCTGGAAATACGTCCGAAAATTCTGCTACCATCGGAATCATGGACAACTCTTTGGGTTTGGACTCAGGCTCCTGTACAGTTGCTGAAAAAACTTTACAACCCTCACCAAACCACTCAGTTGCCTCACTAACCGACACAATACAAGAGGAAGGATCATTCCATGACCCTTGGAAAATGACCCCCATCTCACAATTACAAGGTTTGGTCAATACTCTCCTCCCTTTACAGTCGAGAAAAGCCTGGTGTGTAGACAACCAGTCCATTCCCAACAGTACATAAAATCCGATTATCCCATAGACAATGAAATTCCACACATAGGGTTTCCCTTGTATATCCAAGGATAGGTTAGTCACTCCTAACGTTGTGACCTCCCCTTTTCCCGTTGCGGTGGTGAGCCTATAAGTCTTAGGTAATGTAGACGTTTGGAGTCCTAAACTCTTAACTAATCGGGATGATAGGAATGAATGCGTACACCCCGAGTCAAATTAAACATCCACACTAACACTTTGAATCAGAATTTTACCTCGAACTGTGTGGTCCTCGTTCTCAGCGTCCTCGACTTAGACTGCAAAAAGTTTCGCCTTCACTTTGTCCACTAGTTTTGCAGGTGCTGGGTAGCGATTTGGAGCTGGTGTCTTCTCCTTTTCAGGTTGCTCCTGTTGTTGCTTCAGGGGCTGACGACACTCGTTTTGCAAGTGTCTCGTCCTTCCGCAATTGTAGCACCGATGGGGCTCCCTGCATAATCTTGAATGCATCTTGTTGCAATTTTTACATAGTCGATACGGAATCTCCTGAAACTTCCTTTTGCGGTTCCCATCGACATTCCATTGATAGTTTTGCTACTGGTGTTCTTCAGACCTGTTTTTGCTACTACCCTGGTTGGCATTCTTATGTTGCATAGTAGCCTTCCCCTGTTTCTGTGCACGGACATAGTCGTACCCCAACTCATGAGTAGTGGCTGCTTCAATAACTTTGGTTATAGTGCCTCTTGGCGCCGTAGCTACCCTACTCCTCAATTCTAGCTTTAACCCCCAGAAAAATTTGTCTGCTCTGGCCCGGGCAGTTGCCAGACTCCCAGATGCAAATCTCTCTAATTGCAAGAAATTTTTGGCATACTCTCGGGCTGAATCATCCTTCTGAGTTAGAGTGGCATATTCCAGTACTTTCTTCTGGACAACACACTCAGGAAAATATTGTCCATTGAAAGCTGTTACAAATTCCGCCCAAGGAATGGACAAAATCTCCCGTTGATGGAACACAGTCTTCTACATGGACTTCCACCAATAGGATGCTTCCTCCTGAAGCATGCATGTCGCCAACCTCACTTGATGGCGATGAGGCACAGAGAGAGCTCTAAATGCTTTTTCATTAATGTCCAACCAGCTCTCCGCCTTCATTGGATCAGTCCCTCCAATGAATACCTCAGCACCGTTCTTCCAGAATTTCTCTACAGTGTACTGATCACTGTCATCCCCATCTGGCAGTACCACTTGTCGGACTACCGGTGGCACCGGGTTTGGAAGTTCTCCTCGCTCGCCCGGGTCAGCTATTCCTACCCGCTCTTGGGCGCTCCCTGATCCCCATTTGGGATGATACTAGGACCCGCAGCCGAATTTGGAGCTCCATTCCCCATTACCAATCCCGGTAACCTCTGCACCATGTTTTGAACCACAGAACTGGCATTTTTTGAAGCCTGCGCTAGTCCCTATATGGCCGTCAAAATTTGGCCTAACACACTCTCAAGGTTTGTGTCCGACGCGCAGCTGCTCGATCCTGCCATCTAAAATATATTGCGTTATGGTTCGTTAATTTTTTTTTCAATGATTACTTAGGTTTATTAGGGAGGTCCACTAATTCCCTAATGACATACCCTATTGGAGAAAGATAAATATTGGACTCTTCCACAAGGTACTTGAGTCATAAGATGTGAGCTTTTGGGAAACCTTGCTCTGATACCACCTGTAACGACCCGCCATTTTTCACGATATTGTCGGCCTAGCTGGCCAGGTGTTACTCATAATTAAGTAAATATGACTAACATTTTTTAGTCAACAAAAACATATATAAAGATCCCACAGTCTTGGACCGTTTCCTAGCAGCTACACTTATTTGTCAATTAAATAAAAAATGGAGTCCTCATATTTATTTTGCTCCATACTCTGGATGTCAATCACCTAATCCCTTTTTATTGGGGAGGCTACCACTACCGTCTCCAGTGCCAGTGCCTCGCACACCCCGACCGTAGCCTTTTTGTGGCGTAGCTATCACTGCACTCGGGTGATTGCTATGCCCCGTTTGTGGGGAAGCTCTCACTACCAATTCTAGTGCCAGTGCCTCACACACCCCAGCCGTAGCCTTTTTATGGGGAGGCTATCACTGCACTCCAGTGCCAATGCCTTGCACACCCCGGCCGTAGCCTTTTTGTGGGGCGGCTATCACTGCACTCAGGTGATTGCTATGCCCCGATTGTGGGGAAGCTCTCACTACCAATTCTAGTGCCAGTGCCTCGCACACCCCGACCGTAGCCTTTTTATGGGGAGGCTATCACTGCACTCTAGTGCCAATGCCTTGCACACCCCGGCCGTAGCCTTTTTGTGGAGCAGCTATCACTGTACTTAGGTGATTGCTATGCCCTGTTTGTGGGGAGGCTCTCACTACCAATTCTAGTGCCAGTGCCTCACACACCCCAGCGATAGCCTTTTTATGGGGCGGCTATCACTGCACTCCAGTGCCAGTGCCTCACACACCCCGGACATAGCCTTTTTATGGGGCGGCTATCACTGCACTCCAGTGCGATGGAGGAATCGCTGTGCCTCACTCACCCCGGCCGTAGCCTTTTTATGGGGTGGCTATCACTACTCCAAATCAATGTCAATACATTACAAAATTCACGTATATAACACGTCCCAGTGTCAGACTGAGTCAATTCATTTACCTCGGTAGCACTCGGTGCATGGTAGTCGAATCTGGGCTTAGGCCGACCTAGGCTACCAATAAGGAAAGTATGATGTTCTATCTATTATACATATCTGATTTGTGATTACGTCTGACTGTAACCCGTGAGCCCTAATACAGTAATGGGGAGGTCGCCTGGGACGGAGATGAGGGATGAAATACTCCCTCCTCTTGCATATATATACACTTCAACCATTCCCTCCATTAAATTCTCATACCCCATCATCCATTGGGATTTCCTAGGTTCAACGACCCCTTCATTAAATTCTCACACCCCATCATCCATTGGTATTTCTTAGGTTCAACGACCCCTTCATTAAATTCTCACAACCCATCATCTATTGGTATTTCCTAGGTTGAACGACCCCTTCTCCTTTTATAAAGAATAAATGACGGCTAGAGTTTGTGGAAGCACCCTTTCACCATAATTCCTTTAACCGAGTAATTGGGTAATTAACACGGTTCACTTAACCTTTTCACTCAACCTCTTAAATGGTATGGTTCACTTTACTAGTTTAAACGGTTAAATGGTATGGTTTACTTAACCAGGTAAAAAACTTAACCGGTTAACTAATACTTTCCACTTGACCGGGTAATTAATAATTAACCGGGTAGCGGGTAAATAATTTAAACAAATTCATGGATACCAACGTTTGATTCTACCACGTCGAATATATATATATATATATATATATATATTTATATATATATATATATATCTATATATTCGGGGTCTTTACATTTTGCAAGGCCTACATATTTTATACGAAAAATGTCAGTAAAAAGGGTTATTGGTCCGAAAAATAACTAATACAATTTCACAAATGGGTATTTCATTACCCATGAAAATTTATAAAACTTCAAGATTGCCTTATATTGGGCAGTAAGCAAACATACTTAAGCAAGTGCAGACTTGCAAACACGGCTCATGTAACGACCCACCTGAACCGAATTGGGTGTTATCTAAAAATATGTAATTGATGTAGAGATAATATTCCAGAACATGAATTGAAAAATAGCAAATAAGTCTGGCAATAAATAATATAAATCATAACAATAAATCATGTTCTCTAAAATATAAAATAACAGTCCTACAGTCTCGGACCGTTTTCCATGGCCACATTTATAACACAAGAGAATAATAAGGAAGGCTAATTTTATTATCAATTCACCAACCTGATTCACTTTTGTCCTTCAGTCCAAAGCTGCTCACCTGTGTAGGTAAATCCGCGTTAGTGATAAAACCACTAAGCTACATAATTAAATGAAACAAGTCAATAAAACCACTAAGCCACCCCATCCAACTACCATCCCATGCATGCACACACACGCTACATGGCCCACGGCCTGTAGTTACCGATGTTTGCCATTGACTCACCCTCTTGGCATCACAAGTGCATAATGAGCCGTCTTGCGCCATTGCACCCATGTTGCCCCTTTTGGCATGGAGACAGGTGTTAAATCTTTCAAGGGGTGCTACCTTGTGCCGAATTGAGTTGACCCCGATTGCGTTCCAGCACATGGTGGTCAGATAGTCAAGTTGTAACGACCTATCCCAAAGTGCAACGTAATGGGCCTAAGTCATTTCTTTAAAATGTTTAACCCAAGTTAAAGATCTATAGTTTATTCTTACTTATAAACATGATGTTCTCCCAGTAGGTATTAGATGTGGGACTAAGTTGAGGGATCTCACAATCCACCCACCTTAGGAAATTTTGTCCCCAAAATGCCTATACTTTGCCCATTGCTAGTCCCTGCTAACAACCTTTCTAGCCCATGACCGGCAACCTAGCCAACGTCCCTAGTCTTGGCCCGTTGCTAAGCCTAGCCCATGACATTTTTTGGCCCATGATTGGCAGCCTAGCCAACGTCCCTATTCTAGCCCACCATCTAACACGTAACCAGGTTGCTCTGATACCACCTGTAACGACCCACCATTTTTCACGATATTGTGGGCCTTGCTGGCCAGCTGTTACTCAAAATTTAACAAAACCAACCCTATAACAACCACTCCTAATCGGACCAGGTGTTACTTAAAAGGTTACATGTATAATATGAAAGCAAATAAGTCTAGCATTTCTAACTCAACAGAACATATTTTTCAAATGACAATGCATGAAGTAATTATCCCACAGTCAGAGCCCGGTTTCCCACAAGCTCACATTTTGTGACTCAAGTACCTTGTTGAAAAGTCCAATTATTATCTTTTCCCATTGTGTGTGTTATTAATTAACAAATGTATTCGCTAATAAACCTAAGTCATAATTGGGAAAAAAAATACTAATGAACCATGATAGTTCGATGTTTCAGATGGCACACATCCGTAGACAGTCAAGCCGATCTGCACAGTCAAATTTGAACACAGAGAATGTGTTGGCCCAAATCCTGACGGCCATACAAGGACTAGCGCAAGCTTCAGAAAATACAAATTCTGTGGTTCAGAATATTGTGCAGTGGTTACCGAGAGTGGTAACAGGGAATGGAGCCTTAAACTCGGCCAATTGGGTGGTCGCCTCATCACCCTCGACCACCTATCTACCTTCCACGGCCCTATTGGAACCCATCGCCACATAGGACGGCCAGATTTCTTCACCCACTGCCGTCGCCCCTGTTTTCACCGACGTCCCCTGTTTTTGTCTATTCACCACCCTAGGCCGGCATCCACAGCAGCGAGATCAACCCTATACCAATCGACGAAGAAAGTTGATCATCTTCTGATGTTGGAACGGTAGTCGCCGCTGATTCCCGACAGGGCTTGCCTGTGCTTGCCCATCTTGCCGAACAGGGAAACTCGTCGGCAATTTCTCCTGTGTAAAATTATATTTGTTTTCTTAATGATTTTAAACTTTTAATCTTCACGATTATAAAACTTATTATCAAATTAAAATATGCATGCAAGAAAATTAGGAAGGGGGATATATGAATACCTAAGCAAGGGAGAAGACACGCCGGCAACGAAGAGGAGAAGAGAATGCTAATGAAGGCTAGGGTGGAGGACGTCCTTTATAAATTAAATGATGGCTAGGGTTTGTGGAAACACCAACCCCCGTATTTAATTCCTTTAACCAGGTAACCGGGTAAAAAATAAAATATTTAACCGGGTAGACTTAACCGCGTAGAGAATATAATATAATTAATATTAATTCTCTAACGTTCGATCCGTCCCTGCCCGAGTCGAATACATTTAAAAAAAAATTCCACGATCTTTACACACACACACACAATTTAGCAAACATAATAAGACTAATATTAATAAGTAACTATAATATTAATAATAATAAATGATCATGTAAATATTCTTCATATACGATAAATATATAAATAAATAATAATAATAATAATAAACAATAATTAATAAATAAATAAATAATAAAGAAAAATAATTATAACCCCTATACATGTTAAATCATGTGAATATGAACCTAATATAATATAGAGGTTCTCGAATTACCGAAAACTATGTAAGAACCAATGAAAACGGTTCAAAAATGAGATGAACTAGACCGAGCCGAGCTACTCCAGAACAAACTGAATGGGCTAAACCAACCCTGTCTGGGTTAACTGGAAAATGGGTTGGGTTAATTGGGCAGACATGAACAAGATTGGAGGACTCGAACATGGGCTGGCGGGCTAGTGAACAACATCGGGTAGGCAGATGCGGATGAGGACGTGGACTCGGCACGGATGGTGTAGACACGAAGAAGGGCAAGATCAGGGGTGGCGGTGCCCATCGCCGGGAAACACCTATGGCAGCGTGGCTAGGGTCGCTACCGGTTGGGATCGACCGAGGGAGGATGGGGATCGTGATGGTGGTGGCAATCAGCAAAGTCCGGCATGTGGCTGGCTGGAAAACTGCCGAAAAGTGCAATGTCACCGCTGGGTGCACAATGTGGCCGACAGCAATCATGGCCATGGTGGTGGTCATGGGTTGTCTCAAAATGGAGATCTCAGCAAGGGGAAGCTGTGTGTGTGGTTGAATCGGCTTGGAGGTGGCTCGCCAGCTTCGGAAAATGGCCCGAATGGTGGCAGCGGCAGCAGAAACTGACTTCAAAAGCTCCCTCGCCAGAGGCAACTGTGGTAGCACCAATGGTTATGAGTGGTACGAATGGAAAGCCGGGTGCGAGGCAGTCATGGGGGTGCCAGTGCAGTGGCTAGGGACGAGGCAGTGGCTCGCCGGTCGTGAGCCGAAGCGGTGGCAGTACCATGGGTGTAAAGCTCTGAAAATGTGGGGAATCTCTGAAATCTAATAGAGAATGCTAGGGTTGAGTGGACAGCTCAGATTTTTCCACGTGGCCTAGTGGGGCCCACCAATGGGTATGTGTAATATACATATGAATGAAAAACTCGGATCGAAACCATCCAAAGTTGAAAGTGACTTGAGTCCTAAAAGTTACTTTATAGGCAGGAATCAAGGCAAGAAGGTTAAATAGGCCTCGAACCCTGAACTCAATCAAGTGAAAAACTACGACTCAATCAAGCTGGGCCAACAAGGGCACAATTCGATGATCCAAAATCACTATGTTGCTTGCAATGAGATACCCTGAATGTCCAAAAAATATACTAAATTCTACAACGGCCTAGATCTAGGCCGAAAAACCTAGCTCACATATACAAACAAATCTATATACCTCGTTAGACACTGATAACTCATGCTCTTATCATCTACATGACGGGCATACTTAGCCACTATAACATGCTCATATGGGCCCATACTTATAGTTTGGAAACTAGTCTAGCTCGAACTCATTCAAACCAACTCTATACAGAACCAAACCAGAAAAACTGCAATCGGGTAAAACTCTTACCCGAAGTTGGAGTTTTACATAAGAGGCCTGATTTCTTACTCTGGAGAGGTTTTCTCTAGGTAGTTTTGCTACTGAGATAGAGTTGGCTACCTAGTTTGTAACTGGATTGTGCATCAGCCTAGTTTGTCGATAGGATTTGTGTATATGTAAAGGTAGGCTATGATTTGATTGTTGACCACTTCTAGAGCCGTTCAAACCACCAGAGTATTTGTGAGGGGTGTCGCTTTTCTTATCCAACAGCGCATGTTGTTGACTAATTTCATCGAGTTTCCAATGAGGGACTTTGATACAATATTTGCCATGGATTGGATGACATGACATGATGCATTGATAGACTGTAAGATGAAGAAGATCTAGCTCAGACTGAAGCAGCTTGTGCAAATTGCATTCCAGTATAGAGGTAAAGATAGAAGTGGATGTCTGTCTTACTTCACCAAGCCTAGAGATTGATTGAGTGGGGTTGTGAGGTCCTCCTTGCCTCAGCCCAGCAATTAGTTCCAGAGGTGGCACTGATCTTAGTGGTTAGAGAATCCGGTGATGTGTTTCCAAATGAGGTTCCAAGATTACCACTAGCCAGAGAGGTAGAGTTTGCCATTGACTTAGTTCCTGGTACCACGCCTATCTCTAGGACGTCATATCGGATTGCACCACTTAAGCGCAGGGAGCTCAAGACTCAGTTACAGAAGCTGTTGGAGCAGGTTCATTAGACCAAGTGTCTCATGTTGACGTTGACTACGAAATGCTTAACAATGAATAATCATTATCCCCTTCCATAGATAGATGATTTGTTTGATTAGGTTGGAGGAGCTGCAGTGTACTCAAACATTAATCTTCAATTCAGCTACGATCAGTTGAGTATACGAGAAGAGGATGTACTAAAGACAGCTTTCGGGACTCGATACGAACATGCCTTACAAGTTGACTAATGCACTGGCAACATTCATGGATCTCATGAGCCGGGTGTTTCAGTTGTACCTAGATCAGTTTGTAATCATGTTCGTTGATTACATTCTAATCTATTTGAGGTCTAGAGAGGAGCATGAGATGCACTTGAGGATTACGAAGCACAGCTGTATGCAAAGCTCTACAAGTGCAAGTTTTGGTTTTCTGGGGTAGTATTTCTAGGCTATGTTGTATCAATGGATAGAATTATGGTGGATCTAGCCAAGGTTAAAGCAGTTTTGAGATGGGAGCATCCTACCACAGCCACAAAGGTCTAAATTTTTTGGGATTGGCCAGATATTATAGGAGGTTTGTATAGCTTTTCTCTTCCTCGACAGCCCTTCTCACATGGCTGAAAAGGAAGGAGGGCATCATGTGGACCGATGCATGTTTGCAAAGTTTTTGAACTCGGAAGGAGAGACACACTACAACTCCAATGCTTAGCCTACCAGATGACCATGAGGATTTTGTTGTATACAATGATGTGTTCAGCATTGGACTTGGTTGTGTTCTAATGTAGAGGAGCAGAGTGATTGCATATGCATCCCAACATCTGAAAGTTCATGAGTCGAACTATCCAACACATGACTTGGAGCTTGCAATAGTGTGTTTAGCTTGTGGATATAGAGACATTATCTGTTTGGAATATCCTTCAAGCTCTTCATCGATCTCAACAGATTGAAGTACATAGTCCCGCAGAAGGATTTGAATAGCAGGTAGTGCAGGTGGCTAGAGTTTCTCGCAGATTATGACATTCACATCGCCTACCACTAATACAAGGCAAATGTCGTGGCAGATGCCCTGAGCAGGAGACCAGTTGCATGTGGAGCTAGATTAGAAGCAATGGGTATCCAATAAGAAGACCAGAGAAAGGACATAGCAGATTTACACCTTGTGACGATGTTGGCAAGGCTCACTATCAGTCTGACCATAGCAGACCGTATTAGGCAGACACATGTGGATGATTAGTTACTTGAGTAGTTTTTTGCATAGGTGACTTATTCCAAGTTGGTCAGAGATGCAGATGGCCTGTATAGGATAAGAGGATGGTAGTATGTTCTAGATCTACCAACACATCAAGGATCACATGAGGACATCCTTCACCAGGCCCATTAGTCGAGGTCTACGATGCATCCAGGCTTAGTGAAGATGTAATACCCAGCAATTATAGCATTTTTGGAGTATTAGACAAATTAACTATGTCACCTTCAAAAACATATAACTCCAATATTATGAACCTAAAAAATTCTAAAATTTTCGATGGCTGAAACTAGACCCTCCAAGGAATTCAAAAAATAAGAATCATGTCGATCAGATCATTGTAGTGAGAGTTATGAATTTTAAAAATCGATGGATAAACTAGGGGAAATCTAAAACAAGATGTATGGACATGATATTTCTTTTGGACAAACGGTCTGTACAAAACTAATGGTCTACTAAAATATTAAGATTATATGATGGCAAGAAGATATTTATCTGAATATAATAAGATGTAAAAGATGTCGTTCACAAAGGTATGTTTGGTCTCAATAAGTAAACAAGTTAATAATTAAATGGACAAAAGGGAAAATCTATAGCGAAAAGTTGGACATATTCGCATGTGAACAAAGTCTAATCACCAACATGGTATTCATGATTTAATATGCTTTATTTCTGTAAATTATGAATGTATGCCATGATTGAGATCATCACTAGATTCATGCATCATTAACATTATTCATTGTTGTTCATGATTGTTTGTAATGGAAATACATGTATTCGTGATTTAATATGCTTTATTTCTGTACATTATGATTGTATGTCATGATTGAGATCATCACTAGATTCATGCATCATCAACATTATTCATTGTTGTTCATGATTGAAGATCTGGAGTCCATTTCCATTTATAAATATGATCTTACACTAGTAGGTATTTGATGTGAGTCTAATTTGAGGGATTTCACAATCCACCTACCTTAGGAAATTTCATCCTCGAAATTTTTAGATTGGCCCATTACTAACCCTAGCGTTGGTGACTTCTTTGTCTCGTGACCAATAACCTAGTCAACGTCCTTAGTCTAGCCCATTTTCTAATATGGAATAGGTTGCTCAAATTTCTCTTTCATTTCATATGTAACGATGCAAGCCAAAGTGCAACATAATGGGCCTAAGTTATCTCTTCAAAAGTGGTTAACTAAGTTTAAAATCTATAGTCTATTCTCACTTATAAACAAGATCTTCCTCAGTAGGTATTACATGTGGGATTAAGTTGAGGGATCCCTCAAAAATGGAAACTCAACCTTGTTGGTTTATATATGTCTTTATAAATGATTAAGTCTTAGCAATGGCAGGGCCTAGGCTTAACCATACATAAATTGGGATTATTTAAACTGACGGGTTATACCAATTAAACTTTGGGCATCCATCTTAAACCAATGTCATTATTGGATGGTTATTGTACACATAGCACTTATGATCATAATGTGGGGGGGGGGTGTGGTGGTCAATGATCGGTTGTGTGGTCAGTCAGCCACACATCCCAAGAGTTTGCAAACATGAATAATTGCTCATAAAGATTAGTGGATGACAGGTGTAAGATGTAATTAAATAACTGTGACGGTTTCTACGCTTGTTAATAAATTAACTGAGGTGTATGGAGGAACTCGTATCCAGAAATTAGTCCATATTGTTGTTTAAATAGTTTTACTTAGATGGTTGATATATATAAGAACTTATGTCCGAAAATTGACCTCTAGATGTAGATAGATGATTGATTATAAGGGCCGAGGATGTGTAACAATATATGTCCAAAAATCAGGTCTGAAAGCAAAAATTAATATTCGATTAATTAAATGATGTAGATTGATCGAATGACGAGATATTTGAATTATCTAAGTTGAGGTTATCTGAAATTGAGTAAGATATGATTATATTGTTGGTATTTAAAGTTTATTATTTTCTGCGAAGATTTACTTCGGATTAATTGTTTTTTTCATTATTGTTTATTCATATATAAGTAGAGAATCAACACCTATTTTGGGACTTAGCGAACAATTATATTGTTCACAGGCAGTGGAGATTCAAGCTATGTGACGAGATGGAGGAATCAACACGTAGAGTATTATTTATTATCATTTCCAATATTAGTTGAACTTATTGCATGTAGTAGACTTCCTATTTGATGATTTGGTATATGGACATGGATGTAATATTATATTGATGGACTTGTTATTAGTATATATGGTAGATATTGAAAATGATCGACGCTTATATTTAATCTTCTGTTTTGCTCTCATAATACACTTTTATTTATTCATTTATTATTTAAGTAATGGTTCCGCCCTTGGATTATTATTAATATGAAAAGGAGCAAGTTGTTACAAATTAGTATCAAAGCATGGTCTATCAATGTCCACATATATACTTTTAATAAGTTAAACTTGTTGAAATATCACGTATGTACCTCATCCCTTAAATGATAGATTAATAGGTTGACTAACAAATCTTAGAGAATTGTTTCTCATCATGTTCTTGTGTCTAGAATGTTGGGAAGAGAATTACCAATCAACAACTTCAAGAACAGATGCAACAACAGAATGCTCATTTGGAAGCTCAAATTCAGGCTCAGCAAGGAGAGATAAAAATATGAATGCAAATATCAATGCAATAGCTCATGGAATTCAAGCCACTCAAGGGGAAAATGTGGAGAATGATCAAGGTGGACAGCCCCCATCTAATCCTCATAATCCACAAGTACTGCCAATTGTTCCGGTTCCTAATCCTCCTATTGTTGTAGAAGTACTACTAGTAGTAGTTCAGAATTATTGGGGAATCCTTACATTATTGAGAAGTTTATGAAAAATGGAGCTAAGGTATTTAAGGAAACTATTGTCCCGAAAGAGGCTGAAGCATGGACGTTGAATATACTAAAATCCTTGTAAAGACCCGGAAAAAAATAAAAATAAAAATGATAATAATAATAATAATAATAATAAATACGTTCATTGCAGTGGGATAAAATGTTGGAAATTTTATTTTTTTGCATACAAATTATTTACCGTCAACCGGTTAACTGTGAATTACCCGTTTAAGTGAAAAATATTTTAACCGGTTAATTATTGTTTAATTGGTCAAGCGGAATCAAACTGTTTAAATAATAAAGTGAATCATAACGATTACCCAATTACCCAGTTAAAGGAATTACGGTAAAGGGGTGCTTCCACATACCCTAGCCGTCATTTTATTTCATTATAAAAGGAGAATGGGAGGGTGTCATCTGCATTTTTCCTCCTAAGACAGACGTCGGCTTCCCTTCGCTCGGGTAATTCTTCTTCCTTTCCTCTTCTTGTTGCATAAATACACATGCTCGAATGGATAATAAGCATGTTTAGATAATAAGCATGATAAACATAAAATTAAAATCTAAAATCAATGAAGAGAAGGGGAACACTAAGAGATCATCTTGATGTTTTGCAGCAGCAACAACGCCATCTTCCATCCTTGTGAGTTGGGTTGACGTGCTGGAAGTAGGGAGTGCTCCCGGCGGTGCTGCTCGCCGGATGGAATCACCTTGGGTGGCCGAGTCAGACCATCAAGGAGGGATGCAAATCAGGAACGTGAAGGGAGACCAGGTCGGTGTTGTCATGGGTGGTGTTGCTGGCCAGAAGTGGATCCGCCATGGAAAGTGCAAACTGGTTGTCACCTGGGTGGTGCTGGTCGTCACCTTGATGGGGCAGGACATGGTCGCCATGGCGGCTGGTCGGCCACCATGAATGGTGATATTAAGGTCCCCATGTAGGGTGTAGTCCGAGTTCCATGAGATAGCAGCGGATAAAGATTGGATCTTTGGGGTTTTCCAATCGGATTAGTGGGGTAGATAGAAGATGGGGTCTGAAATTGGGTGGAAGGAAAAGAAGACATGCTGGTTTTGGGTGCGAAGAAGAAGAAGGTATGGGAAACAGAAGGACATCGGGGAAGAAGAATGACAGTTTTGTAAATATGGGATGACTCGATACGGTCGAGCTAAAAATAAATTACAAATAACTAAACTAGTAACATCCTTAAATTAGGATAATACAAATTAGTTAAAGAATATACTAATACTAGTAATTAAGTATTGAGTATCGTTAATAATTGAATTATTAACTAGTAAATGAAGGTTTTATTTGGGATATTTAATTGGAAATGTTTAAAAAAGGACTTAATTGATTATATCACATTGATAATAAATTATCATTGGACTTACTGGAAATTAAATAATTAATGAAGTCGAGCATGATATATTTTATATCTTCAAAATGGATAGTTATACTAGTCATGTAGTTGCATGTAGGTCCATGCAAATAAAATTATACTGATGTATAATTTTATGCCCTTATTCAGATTAGGGTTAGTAGATTACAGTCAGACGAAATCTCAAGTCAGGTACGTATAATTGGTAGAACATCGTACTTTCCTTGTTGGTAGCCTAGGTCGGCCTGAGCCCAGATTCGACTACCATGGAGTGAGTGCAACCAGCGTCAAAGAATTGACTCAGTCCGACACAGGGTCGTATTATGTGCGTAAATTGTGCAATGCATCGACATTGTTTTGGAGTAGTGATAGCCGCCCCATAAAAGGCTACGGCCGGGGTGAGCGAGGCACAACGATTCCTCCTTCACACTGGAGTGTAGTGATAGCCTCCCCATAAAAAGGCTACGGCCAGGGTGTGTGAGGCACTGGCACTAGAATTGGTAGTGAGAGCTTCCCCACAAAAGGGGTGTAGCAATCACCTGAGTGCAGTGATAGCCTCCCCGTAAAAAGGTTACGGCCGCGGTGTGTGAGGCACTGGCACTAGAGTTGGCAGTGAGAGCTTCCCCACAAACGGGGCGTAGCAATCACCTGAGTGCAGCGATAGCCTCCCCACAAAAAGGCTACGGCCGGGGTGTGCAAGGCACTGGCACTGGAGTACAGTGATAACCTCCCCATAAAAAAGGCTATGGCTGGGGTGTGTGAGGCACTAGCACTAGAGTTGGTAGTCAGAGCTTCCCCACAAACGGGGTGTAGCAATCACCTGAGTGCAGTGATAGCTTCCCCACAAAAAGGCTACAGCCGAGGTGTGCGAGGCACTGGCACTGGAGATGGTAGTGGTAGCCTCCCCACAAAAGGGCTACGGCCGGGGTGTGCGGATCACAGCGGATACCTCCTCCGCATTGTTTTGGAGTATAGCGGAATCGCTCCACCGCATATTAAAATGAACATAGGGAAATAGTGGAATGTACTTGATTTGTTTTATCTATTATACTACTTAGTGTTGTAATCACTAACGCGGAATTGCCTCCGCAGGTGTGCAGATACGAAATTAGGTGATTGACAACCAGAGCATGGAGCAAAATAAATATGGGGACTCCCTTTTTTATTTATTTGAGAAATAAGTGTGGCTACTGGGAAACGGTCCAAGACTGTGGGATCTTTATATATGTTTTTGTTAGAAATGCTAGATATATTTGCTAAATTGTGAGTAACACCTAGCCAGGTTAGGCCCACAATGTTGTGAAAAATGGCGGGTCGTTACAGGTGGTATCAGAGCCTAGTTTCCCAAAAGCTCACATCTTATGACTCAAGTACCTTGTTGAAGAGTGCAATACTTATCTTTCTCCAATGGGGTATGTCATTAGTGAATTAGTGGACTCACTAACAAACCTAAGTAATCATTGGAAAAGAAAAAATTTTAATGAACCATAATGGAATAAATTTTAGATGGCAGGCACCCGAAGGAAGTCGAGCCAAGCTGCGCAGTCGGACACGAATGTGGAGAGTGTGTTAGGCCAAATTTTGATGGCCATACAGGGACTAGCGCAGGCTTCAGATAATACTAGTTCTGTGGTTCAGAACATAGCGCAGCGATTACCGGGATTGGTAACAGGGAATGGAGCTCCAAATTCGGCTGCGGGTCCTAGTAGCATCCCAAATGGGGATCAGGGGAGCGCCCAAGAGCGGGTAGGGATAGCTGACCCGGGCGAGCGAGGGGAACTTCCAAACCCAGTGCCACCGGTAGTCCGACAAGTGGTACTGCCAGTTGGGGATGACAGTGATCGATACACTGTAGAAAAATTCTAGAAGAACGGAGCTGAGGTATTCATTGGAGGGACTGATCCAATGAAGGCGGAGAGCTGGATGGACATTACTGAGAAAGCATTTAGAGCTCTCTCTGTGCCTCATTGCCATCAAGTGAGGTTGGCGACATGCATGCTTCAGGAGGAAGCATCTTATTGGTGGAAGTCCATGGAGAAGACTGCGTTCCATCAACGGGAGATTTCGTCCATTCCTTGGGCGGAATTTGTAACAGCTTTCAATGGACAATATTTTCCTGAGTCTGTTGTCCAGAAGAAAGCACTGGAATTTGCCACTCTAACTCAGAGGGATGATTCAGTCCGAGAGTATGCAAAAAATTTCTTGCAATTGGAGAGATTTGCATCTGGGAGTCTGGCAACTGCCCGGGCCAGAGCAGACAAATTTTTCTGGGGGTTGAAGCCAGAATTGAGGAGTAGGGTTGCTACGGCGCCAAGAGGCACTATAACCGAAGTGATTGAGGCAGCCACTACTCATGAGTTGGTGTACGACTATGTCCGTGCACAGAAACAAGGGAAGGCTACTATGCAACATAAGAATGCCAACCAGGGTAGTAGCAAAAACCGGTCTGCAGAACACCAGCAGCAGAACTATCAACGGAATGTCGATGGGAACTGCAAAAGGAAGTTTCAGGAGATTCCGTATCGACTATGTAAAAATTGCAACAAGATGCATTCAGGGCTATGCAGTGAGCCCCATCGGTGCTACAACTGCAGAAGGATGGGACACCTACAAAACGAGTGTCGTCAGCCCCTGAAGCAACAACAGGAGCAACCTGAAAAGGAGAAGACACCAGCTCCTAATCGCTACCCAGCACCTGCAAAATCGGTGGACAAAGGGAAGGCAAAACTTTTTGCAGTCGAAATCGAGGACGCTGAGGACGATGACCACACAGTTCGAGGTAAAATTCTGATTCAAAGTGTTAGTGTGGATGTTTTATTTGACTCGGGGTGTACACATTCGTTCCTATCATCCCGATTAGTTAAGAGTTTAGGACTCCAAACGTCTACATTACCCAAGACTTATAGGGTCACTACTGCAACGGGAGACGGGGAAGTCACAACGTTAGGAGTGACTAACCTATCCTTGGATATACAAGGGAAACCCTATGTATGGAATTTCATTGTCTATGGGATAATAGGCTTTGATGTACTGTTGGGAATGGACTGGTTGTCTGCACACCAGGCTTTTCTCGACTGTAAAGGGAGGAGAGTGTTGACGAAACCTTGTAATTGTGAGATGGGGGTCATTTTCCAAGGGTCATGGAATGATCCATCCTCTTGTATTGTGTCGGTTAGTGAGGCAACTGAGTGGTTTGGTGAGGGTTGTAAAGCCTTTTCGGCAACTCTAGAGGAGTCTGAGTCCAAACCCAAAGAGTTGTCCATGATTCCGGTGGTAGCAGAATTTCTGGACGTATTTCCAGGTGAACTTCCAGGGTTACCTCCTAAGCGGGCAGTGGAGTTTGTCATTGACCTAGCACCTGGAGTATCACCAATTTCTAAAGCACCATACCGCATGGCTCCAGCGGAACTCAAGGAGTTAAAGAGTCAATTAGAAGAGCTGTTGCAGGCAGGCTTCATCCGACCAAGTACTTCACCCTGGGGAGCCCCTGTTCTTTTCGTAAAGAAGAAGGATGGCTCACTTCGATTGTGTATTGACTATCGCCAGCTCAATCAAGTGACAGTCAAGAATCGGTACCCCTTACCGAGGATTGATGATTTATTTGATCAATTGAAAACAGCCGGAATATTCTCAAAAATAGACTTGCGGTCCGGATATCATCAACTGCGGGTGAAGGAATCTGACATACAGAAAACAGCTTTCCGAACTCGATATGGGCATTATGAGTTTCTGGTTATGCCTTTTGGTCTGACAAATGCACCAGCGGCCTTTATGTCACTTATGAACACGGTGTTCCATGAATACTTGGATAAGTTTATTATTGTGTTTGTGGATGACATTCTGGTCTATTCAAATAATGAGGAGGACCATGGGAAACACTTGTCCATTGCTCTTCAAGTTTTGAGGGAGAATCAATTGTTCTGCCAAGTTATCAAAGTGTGACTTCTGGCTGGAGGAGGTGAAATTCCTCGGACATGTTGTCTCAAAGGTGGGAGTCGCAGTGGATCCATCAAAAGTGAGAGCAGTTACTGATTGGCCACAACCCAAGTCAGTCACAGATATCCGAAGTTTCCTTGGACTAGCAGGTTACTATCGGAAGTTCATTAAAGATTTCTCCTTGGTGGCATCGCCAATGACTAAGCTTACACGCAAGGGAGTCAAGTTCGAATGGAGTAACAAGTGTGAGGAGAGTTTCCAATCTTTGAAGAAGAGTTTAACTACTGCACCAGTTTTGACTATACCAAATGGCAATGAAGGATTCGTGGTCTTCAGTGATGCATCTCTAGTGGGGTTAGGATGTGTCCTTATGCAAGATGGTAAGGTGGTGGCTTACGCCTCTCGCCAATTGAAGATTCACGAGCAAAATTATGCAACCCATGACTTGGAACTGGCAGCAGTTGTGTTTGCTCTGAAAATTTGGAGACACTATTTGTACGGAGCTCAGTTCGAGGTTTTCACCGACCACCAAAGTTTGAAGTATATCTTCACCCAGAATGACCTTAACCTTCGACAGAGGCGGTGGATAGAATACTTGAAGGACTATGATTTCCAAATTTTATACCATCCGGGAAAAGCGAACGTTGTAGCCGACGCGTTGAGTCGGAAGGGCAAGGTGGACAAGGGTCAACAGCTAGCTAGACTTTGGGCTATGTCAGCTGAGGTGGTAGCTATTAACCCGGTGGAACGAATGACAGGACTACTGGCGAACCTGGTTATCTCCAATGAATTGGTGGACTGAGTTAAGCTAACACAAATGGAAGATGAGAAGCTGAATGAAATGTTGGACAAAACTCCCGACATTGTAGCAGATTCCAACAGTGTAATCAGATTTAGAGGGAGGTTGTGTGTACCCAACAATGATGCATTAAAGCGAGATATCCTGGAGGAAGCTCATCGTTCAAGGTTCTCAATACACCCTGGTGTTACAAAGATGTACCAGGACTTAAAATGAACCTACTGGTGGATTGGGATGAAGAGGGATGTGGTGGATTTTGTTTCCAAGTGTCAGACGTGCCAATTGATCAAAGCCCAACATCAACTACCCGGTGGATTATTACAACCTTTAGAGATACCTACCTGGAAATGGGAGCGTGTCACATGTGATTTTATTACTAAACTCCCAAGGACTTTGAAGAGACATGACTCTATATGGGTAGTTGTGGACCGTTTGACTAAGGCAGCTCACTTTATCCCCACAAAATCAACAAGGACGGCGGAATACTTAGCAGAACTGTACATAAATAACATTGTCAGGCTGCATGGAATTCCAAAGGAGATAGTCTCTGACAGAGATCCCCTATTCACGTCACATTTTTGGGAAGTTTTCCAAAAAGCTATGGGGACCCAAATCAAGTTAAGTACAGCATATCACCCCCAAACTGATGGTCAGAGTGAGAGGACCAATCAAACCTTGGAGGATTTGTTGAGAGCTTGCATCCTCGACTGGGGAGGAGATTGGGAGAAACACTTAGCCTTGGCTGAATTCACCTATAATAACTCTTACCAAGCCAGTATAGGAATGGCACCGTTTGAAGCTTTATACGGTAGGCCTTGTCGATCTCCATCATGCTGGTTGGAGTCTACAGAGGTGGTTATAGTCGGGCCAGAGATGGTGAGAGAAGCAGCTGAAAAAGTGCAACTCATCCAGCAAAGGCTTAAGGCAGCTCAGGATCGACAGAAAAGTTATGCTGACACTCGAAGGAAGGACTTAGAATTCCAAGTTGGGGAGTTCGTCTACCTTAAGACCTCACCTAAAAAGGGAGTGATCAGATTTAGAACATCTAGGAAGTTGAAGCCAAGATTCATAGGACCATTTCCAATTTTGGATCGAATCGGAAGTTGTGCATATAGATTAGCATTACCACCAAGCCTTGATGGTGTACACAATGTCTTTCATGTGTCAATGCTAAAGAAATATGTACGAGATGAGAATCACATTATCACAAATTTTGCAGATTTAGAGCTACAATCGGATTGAACCTACGAGGAAAAACCGATTCGCATCTTGGCAAGGGAAACAAAGACACTCCATAACAAGGAGATCCCTTTGGTAAAGGTGTTATGGATGAAATCAGGGATCAGAAGAAGCTACATGGGAGACTGAACAGGAAATGGCATGAAAATATCCTAGCCTATTTGTAGCATAATGTGGCATAAAATCCATGTAATTGTTGAAACATGAACTTATACCGGAGATGTACTTAATCATCAATATCCTATTTATGCTATGATATTTTGGGGACGAAATAATTTTAAGTTGGGGAGATTGTAAAGACCCATAATATATATATATATATATATATATATATATATATATATATATAATAATAATAATGAAAATAACGTTCGACGCGGCGGGATCGAACGTAGGAAAAAATTTGTTAGCTGGTTAAGTATGAATTACCCGGTTAATTGAAAAGTAATTTCTAACTGGACGATTCCAGTTGAATCGATTGAGTCGACCACATTACTTATCCATTTAACCATTTAAGTGAACTAAAGCAATTTAAGAGGTTAAGTGAAATAGTTAAGTGAACTGTTTTGATTACCCAATTACCCGGTTTAAGGAATTACGGTGGAAGGGTGTTTCCACATACCCTAGCCGTCATCTTATTCTTGATAAAAGGAGAAGGGGAGGGCGTCATCTACCCGGTTCTTAAGGGGACGGGTGTTTCTTTTCCTTTCTTTTTCTTCTATTGCATGCATAGACATGTTGAATAAATCATAAACATGATAAACATAAGAATCAAATGAGAAATCAACAAGGGAAGAAGAAAACCAGGAGGACGTCTTGCTGTTTTTGCAGCAGCAACAACACCATCTTCCATCCTTGTGAGTTGGGTTGACGTGCTGGAAGTAGGGAGTCACCTTGGGTAGCCGAGTCAGACCATCGGGGATGGATGTAAATCAGGAACGTGAAGGGAGACTAGGTTGGTGTTGCCATGGGTGGTGTTGCTGGCCAGACGTGGATCCACCATGGAAAGGGCAGACTGGTCATCACTTGGGGTGGTGCTGGTCGTCACCTTGATGGGGCAGGACATGGTCGCCATGGCTGCTGGTCGACCACCATGAATGGTGAAATTGAGGTCCCCACGTAGGGTGTAGTCCGAGTTCCATGAGATAATAGCGGATAAAGATTGGATCTTTGGGGTTTTTTTTCAATAGGATCAGTGGGGTAGGTAGAAGATGGGATCTGAAATTGGGTGGAAGGAAAAGAAGACATGTTGGTCGGGTGCTATTTATGTGGCTGACTAGAGTAGTCGCCATGGGTCTGGTCGGGTGCTGTTTATGTAGCCGACTAGGGAGACGCTGCCATTGGACATGGGCTGATTATATGACCGACATGGAGTCACCATGGTTAGGTCGGGGTTGCTGATTGGGTAGCCGAAAGAGGGTCGCCAATGACTGGTTGAGGGTTGCCATGTGGTGGCCAAGTTGGAGACGCCATAGCACCAAATGGAGGCCGCCACGAAACTGGTTGGTCGCCATGCATGGTGAGAATACCGGCTTTCGCTGGTCGACCAGAATAAAGTTGGGAGCTTTAGGGTCGTTAAAGGAATTGTTAAAGTAGAATGGCAACCAGGTAAATATGGGGCATTTTAATAATTAAATTATCAATTAGATAATGGGGATTTGGATGGGGATAATTAATAATTAATTATCATTAGAATTGCTGAAAATTTAATAAGAAATCAAGACTAACATGAACTAATTACATCATTTAAAATTGATAGTATATCAGTCATGTAGTTGCATGTAGGTTCACGCAAATTAAAATTATACTAATGTATAATTTTATGCCCTCATTCAGATTAGGGTTAGCAGATCACAGTCAGACGAAATCACAAGTCAGGTACGTATAATAGGTAGAATGTCGTATTTTCCTTATTGGTAGCCTTGGTCGGCCTGGGCCAAGATTCGACCATCATGCACCGAGTGCAACCAGGGTCAAAGAATTGACTCAATCCGACACGGGGTCATATTATGTGCGTAAATTGTGTAATGCATCAACATTGTTTTAGAGTAGTGATAGGCGCCCCATAAAAAGGCTACGGCTAGGGTGTGTGAGGCACTGGCACTCGAATTGGCAGTGAGAGATTTCCCACAAACGGGGCATAGCATTCACCTGAGTGCAGTGATAGCTTCCACACAAAAAGGCTACGGCCGGGGTGTGCGAGGCACTGGCACTGGAGACGGTAGTGGTAACCTGCCCACAAAAAGGCTACGACCAGGGTGTGCAGATCACACCGGATACCTCCTCCGTATTGTTTTGGAGTATAGCGGAATTGCTCCACAGCATATTGAAATAAACATAAGGAAATAGTGGAATGTACTTGATTTGTTTTATCTATTATACTACTTAGTGTTGTAATCACTAACGCGGAATTGCCTCCGCAGGTGTGCAGATACGAAATTAGGTGATTGACAACCGGAGCATGGAGCAAAATAAATATGAGGACTTCTTTTTTTTATTTGAGAAATAAGTGTGGCTACTGGGAAACGGTCTAAGACTATGGGATCTTTATATATTTTGTTAAATAAAAATGTTAGACATATTTGCTTAATTGTGAGTAACACCTGGCCAGCTAGGCCCACAATGTTGTGAAAAATGGTGGGTCGTTACACTGGCCGTAGCCTTTTTATGGGGCGGCTATTACTACAAAACAATTCGATGCATTACACAATTCACGCACATAATACGACCCCGTCTCAGACTGAGTCAATTCTTTGACCCCGGTTGCACTCAGTGCATGGTGGTCGAATCTAGGCTCAGGCCGTCCTAGGCTACCAACAAGGAAAGTACGATGTTCTACCTAATATACGTACCTGACTTGAGATTTCGTCTGCCTATAATCCGCTAACCATAATCTGAATGAGGGCATAAAATTATACATTAGTATAACTTTATTTGCATGAACCTACATGCAACTACATGACTAGTATAACTATCCGTCTTGAAGATATAAAATATATCATGCTGGACTTGATTAATTATTTAATTTTCAGTAAGTCCAATGATAATTTATTATCAATGTGATATAATCAATTAAGTCCTTTTTTTAACATTTCCAATTAAATATCCCAACTAAAGCCTTCATTTACTAGTTAATCAATTATTAACCATACTCAATACTTAATTACTAGTATTAGTATATTCTTTAACTGATTTGTATTATCATAATTTAAGGATGCCACTAGTACGGTTATTTGTAATTTATTTTTAACTCGACAGTATCGAGTCATCCCATATTTACAAAATTGCCATTCTTCTTCCCCGACGTCCTTCTCTTTCCCATACCTTCTTCTTCGCACCCAAAACCAGCATGTCTTCTTTTCCTTCCACCCAATTTAAGACACCTTCTTCTATCTACCCCACTGATCTGATTGGAAAACCCCAAAGATCAAATCTTTATCCACTGCTATCTCATGGAACTTGGTCTACACCCTACATGGGGACCTTAATTTCACCATTCATGGTGGTCGACCAGTAGCCATGGCGACCATGTCCTGCCCCATCAAGGTGACGACCAGCTCCACCCCAGGTGACGACCAGTTTGCATATTCCATGGCGGATCCATGTCCGGCCACCAACACCAACCATGGCAACACCGTCCTGGCCTCCCTTCACGTTCCTGATTTGCATCCCTCCTAGACGGTCTGACTCGGCCACCCAAGGTGACTCCGTCCGGCCAGCAGCACCGCCGGGAGCACTCCCTACTTCCAACACGTCAACCCAACTCACAAGGATGGAAGATGGCGTTGTTGCTGCTGCAAAACATCAGGATGACCTCCTAGTGTTCCCCTTCTCTTCATTGATTTCAAATTTTAATTTTATGTTTATCATGCTTATTATCTAAATATGCTTATTATCCATTTGAGCATGTGTATTTATGCAACTAAGAAGAGGAAAGGAAGAAGATTTACCCCAAGCGAAGGAGGAAGCCAGTGTCTATCTGATGAGGAAAAATGCAGATGACGCCCGCCCCTTCTCCTTTTATAATGAAATAAAATGACGGCTAGGGTACTTGGAAGCATCCCTTCACCGTAATTCCTTTAACCAGGTAATTGGTTCATCGATATGATTCACTTTATTGTTTAAACGGTTTGATTCCGCTTGACCGATTAAACAATTATTAACCGGTTAAAATACTTTTCACTTAACCGGGTAATTCACAGTTAACCGGTTGACAGTAAATAATTTGTGGGGAAAAAAATAAATTTTCCAACATTCGATCCCACTGAGAGGAACATATTTATTTATTATTATTATTATTATTATTATTATTATTATTATCATTATTATTATCATTATTTTTATTATTATTTTTTCCGGGTCTTTACAATCTCCCCAACTTAGAATTATTTCGTCCCCGAAATATCATAGCCTTAATTAGATATTCATGATTAAGTACATCTCCGGTATAAGTTCATGTTACAACAATTACACGGATTTTATGCTACAAACAGGCCAGGAAATTTTCTGGCCATTTCCTGTTAAGTCTCCCATGTAGCTTCTTCTGATCCCTGATTTCTCCATAATACCTTTACCAAAGGGATCTCCTTGTTACGGAGTATGAGATCCCTCAACTTAGTCCCATATCTAATACCTACTGGGAGAAGATCTTGTTTATAAGTGGGAATGGACTATAGATATTTAACTTCTGGGGTACCCATTTTAAAGAAATGACTTAGCCCATTATGTTGCACTTTGGGCTGCGTCATTACAAATGGTATTAGAGCCGACCTGGTTCCGTGTTAGATGGTGGGATGGACTAGGGACGTTGGCTAAGCTGCCGGTCATGGGCCAAAAAGGTCGTGGGCTGGGATTAGCAACGGGCCAAGACTAGAAAAGTTGGCTAGGCTGCCGGTCACGGGCCAGAAAGGACGCAGGCTGGGGCTAGCAACGGGCCACGAATAGGCATTTCGGGGATAAAATTTCCTAAGGTGGGTGGATTGTGAGATCCCTCAACTTAGTCCCACATCTAATACCTACTAGGAGAAGATCCTGTTTATAAGTGGGAATGGACTAGAGATCTTTAACTTCGGGGGTACCCATTTTAAAGAAATGACTTAGCCCATTACATTGCACTTTGGGCTGGGTCGTTACACGGAGTGTCTTTGTTTCCCTCGCCCAGATGCGAATCGGTTTTTCCTCATAGGTTAAATCCTATTGTAGCTCTAAATCTGTAAAATTTGTGATAATGTGATTCTCATCTCGTACATATTTCTTTAGCATTGACACATGAAAGACATTGTGTACACCATCAAGGCTTGGTGGAAATGTTAATCTATATGCACAACTTCAGATTCAATCTAGAATTGGAAATGGTCCTGTGAATCTTGGCTTCAACTTCCCAGATGTTCTAAATCTGATCACTCCTTTTTAGGTGAGGCCTTAAGGTAGACGAACTCCCCATTTTGGAATTCTAAGTCCTTAATTCGAGTGCCATCATAACTTTTCTACCGATCCTGAGCTTCCTTAAGCCTTTGCTGGATGAGTTGCACTTTTTCAGCTGCTTCTCTCACCATCTCTGGCACGACTATAACCACCTCTGTAGACTCCAACCAGCATGATGGAGATCGACAAGGCCTACTGTATAAAGGCTTCAAACGGTGTCATTCCTATACTAGCTTGGTAAGAGTTATTATAGGTGAATTCAGCCAAGGCTAAGTGTTTCTCCCAATCTCCTCCCCATTCGATGATGCAAGCTCTCAAAAATTGTCCAAGGTTTCATTGGTCCTCTCACTCTGACCATCAATTTAGGGGTGATATGCTATACTTAACTTGATTTGGGTCCCCATAGCTTTTTGGAAAACTTCTCAAAAATGTGACGTGAATAGGGGATCTCTGTTAGAGACTATCTCCTTTGGAATTCCATGCAGCCTCACAATGTTTTTTATATACAATTCTGCTAAGTATTCCTCTGTCCTTGTTTATTTTGTGGGGATAAAGTGAGCTGCCTTAGTCAAACGGTCCACAACTACCCATATAGAGTCATGTCTCTTCAAAGTCCTTGGGAGTTTATTAATAAAATCACATGTGACACGCTCCCATTTCCAGGTAGGTATCTCTAAAGGTTGTAATAATCCACCGGGTAGTTGATGTTGGGCTTTGATCAATTGGCACGTCTGACACTTGAAAACAAAATCCACCACATCCCTCTTCATTCCAGCCCACCAGTAGGTTCGTTTCAAGTCCTGGTACATCTTTGTAACACCAGGGTGTATTGAGAACCTTGAACGATGAGCTTCTTCCAGAATATCTCGTTTTAGTGCATCATTGTTGGGTACACACAACCTCCCTATAAATCTGATTACACTGTTGGAATCTGCTACAATGTCGGGAGTTTTGTCCAACATTTCATTCAGCTTCTCATCTTCCATTTGTGTTAGCTTAACTCGGTCCACCATGTCATTGGAGATAACCACGTTCGCCAGTAGTCCTATCATTCATTCCATCGGGTTAATAGCTACCACCTCACCTGACATAGCCCAAAGTCTAGCTAGCTATTGACCCTTGTCCACCTTGCCCTTCTGACTCAACGCATCGGCTACAACGTTCACTTTTCCGGGATGGTATAAAATTTGGAAATCATAGTCCTTCAATTATTCTATCCACCGCCTCTGTCGAGGGTTGAGGTCATTCTGGGTGAAGATATAATTCAATCTTTGGTGGTCGGTGAAAACCTCAAACTTAGCTCCGTACAAATAATGTCTCCAAATTTTCAGCGCAAACACAAGTACTGCCATTTCCAAGTCATGGGTTGCATAATTTTGCTCGTGAATCTTCAATTGGAGAGAGGCATAAGCCACCATCTTGCATAAGGACACATCCTAACCCCACTAAAGATGCATCACTAAAGACCACGAATCCTTCATTGCCATTTGGTATAGTCAAAACTGGTGTACTAGTTAAACTCTTCTTCAAAGATTCAAAACTCTCCTCACACTTGTTAATCCGGCCGAAAAGGCTTTACAACCCTCACCAAACCACTCAGTTGCCTCACTAACCGACACAATACAAGAGGATGGATCATTCCATGACCCTTGGAAAATGACCCCCATCTCACAATTACAAGGTTTAGTCAACACTCTCCTCCCTTTACAGTCTAGAAAAGCCTGGTGTGCAAACAACCAGTCCATTCCCAACAATACATCAAAGCCTCTTATCCCATAGACAGTGAAATTCTGTACGTAGGGTTTCCCTTGTATATCCAAGGATAGGTTAGTCACTCCTAACGTTATGACCTCCCCTTCTCCCGTTGCGGTAGTGACCCTATAAGTCTTGGGCAATATAAACGTTTGGAGTCCTAAACTCTTAACTAATCGGGATGATATGAATGAATGCGTACACCCCGAGTCAAGTAAAACATCCACCCTAACACTTTGAATCAGAATTTTACCTCGAACTGTGTGGTCCTCATTCTCAGCGTCCTTGATTTCGGCTGCAAAAGTTTTGCCTTCCCTTTGTCCACCAATTTTGCAGGTGCTGGGTAGCAATTAGGAGCTGGTGTCTTCTCCTTTTCAGGTTGCTCCTGTTGTTGCTTCACGGGCTGACAACACTCGTTTTGCAGGTGTCCCGTCCTTCCACAGTTGTAGCACCTACGAGGCACCTTGCATGGCCCTGAATGCATCATGTCGAAATTCTTACATAGTCGATATGGAATATCCTGAAACTTCCTTTTGCGGTTTCCATCGATATTCCGTTGATAGTTCTGCTGTTGGTGTTCTTCAGACCTATTTTTGCTACTACCCTGGTTGACATTCTTATGTTGCATAGTAGCCTTCCCCTGTTTCTGTGCATCGACATAGTCGTACACCAACTCATGAGTAGTGGCTGCTTTAATCACTTCAGTTATAGTGCCTCTTGGCGCCGTAGCAACCGTACTCCTCAGTTTGGGCTTCAACCACCAAAAAAATTTGTCTGCTCTGGCCCGGGCAGTTGCCAGACTCCTAGCTACAAATCTCTCCAATTGCAAGAAATTTTTTGCATAGTCTCAAACTGAATCATCCTTCTGAGTTAGAGTGGCAAATTCTAGTGCTTTCTTCTGGACAACAGACTCAGCAAAATATTGTCCATTGAAAGCTGTTACAAATTCCAACCAAGGAATGGACGAAATCTCCCATTGATGGAACACAGTCTGCTCCATGGACTTCCACCAATAGGATGCTTCCTCTTGAAGTATGCATGTCGCCAACCTCACTTGATGGCGATGAGGCACAGATAGAGCTCTAAATGCTTTCTCAGTAATGTCCAACCTGCTCTCCACTTTCATTGGATCCGTCCCACCAATGAACACCTCAGCTCCGTTCTTCCGGAATTTTTCTACAGTGTATCAATCACTGTCATCCCCAACTGGCAGTACCACTTGTCGGACTACCGGTGGCACTGGGTTTGGAAGTTCCCCTTGCTCGCCCGGGTCATCTATTCCTACCCGCTCTTGGGCGCTCCCCTGATCCCCATTTGGGACGTTACTAGGACCCGCAGCCAAATTTGGAGCTCCATTCCCTGTTACCAATCCCAATAATCGTTGTGCTATGTTCTGAATCACAAAACTTGTATTATCTGAAGCCTGCGCTAGTCCCTATATGGCCATCAAAATTTGGCCTAACACACTCTCCATGCAATAGAAGAAAAAGAAAGGAAAAGAAATTACCTGAGCGAAGGAGGAAAACCAGCATCTGTCCAAGGAGGAAAAAGATGTAGATGACGCCCTCCCCTTCTCCATTTATCAAGAATAAGATGACGGCTAGGGATAGCTGACCAAGGCGAGCGAGGGGAACTCCCAAACCCAGTGCCACCGGTAGTCCGACAAGTGGTACTGCGAGTTGGGGATGACAGTGATCGATACACTGTAGAAAAATTCCCGAAGAACGGAGCTGATGTATTCATTGGAGGGACTGATCCAATGAAGGCGGAGAGCTGGATGGACATTACTGAAAAAGCATTTAGAGTTCTCTCTGTGCCTCATCGCCATCAAGTGTGGTTGGCGACATGCATGCTTCAGGAGGAAGCATCCTATTGGTGGAAGTCCATGGAGCAGACTGCATTCCATCAACGGGAGATTTCGTCCATTCCTTGGGCAAAATTTGTAACAGCTTTCAATGGACAATATTTTCCTGAGTCTGTTGTCCAGAAAAAATCAATGGAATTTGCCACTCTAACTCAAAGGGATTATTCAGTCCAGAGTATGCAAAAAATTTCTTGCAATTGGAGATATTTCCGCCTGGAAGTCTAGCAACTGCCCGGGCCAGAACAGATAAATTTTTCTGGGGGTTGAAGCCAGAATTGAGGAGTAGGGTTGCTATGGTGCCAAGAGGCACTATAACCAAAGTGATTGAGGCAGCCACTACTCATGAGTTGGTGTACGACTATGTCCGTGGACAGAAACTGGGGGAGGCTACTATGGAACATAAGAATGCCAACTAGGGTAGTTGCAAAAACAGGTTTGCAGAACACCAGCAACAGAACTATCAACGGAATGTCGATGGGAACTGCAAAAGGAAGTTTCAGGAGATTCCGTATTGAATATGTAAAAATTGTAACAAGATGCATTCAGGGCTATGCAGTTAGCCCCGTCGGTGCTACAGCTACGGAAGAACGGGACACATGCAAAACGAGTGTTGTCAGCCCCTGAAGCAAAAACAGGAGCAACCTGAAAAGGAGAAGACACCCGCTCCTAATCACTAAATCGGTGGACAAAAGGGAAGGCGAAACTTTTGCAGTCAAAATCGAGGATGATGACCATACAGTTTGAGGTAAAATTCAGATTCAAAGTGTTAGTGTGGATGTTTTATTTGACTCGGAGTGTACACATTCAATCCTATCATTCCGATTAGTTAAGAGTTTAGGACTCCAAACGTCTACATTACCCAAGACTTATAGGGTCACTACTGCAACGGGAGACAGGGAAGTCACAACGTTTGGAGTGACTAACCTATCCTTGGATATACAAGGGAAACCCTATGCATGGAATTTCATTGTTTATGGGATAATAGGTTTTGATGTACTGTTGGGAATGGACTGGTTGTCTGCACACCAGGCTTTTCTTGACTGAAAAGGGAGGAGAGTGTTGACGAAACCTTGTAATTGTGAGATGGGGGTCATTTTCCAAGGGTCATGGAATGATCCATCCTCTTGTATTGTGTCGGTTAGTGAGGCAACTAAGTTGTTTGGTGAGGATTGTAAAGCCTTTTCGGCAACTCTAGAGGAGTGTGAGTGCAAACCCAAAGATTTGTCCATGATTCCGGTGGTAGCATAATTTCCGGACGTGTTTCCAGGTGAACTTCCAGGGTTACCTCCTAATCGGGCGGTGGAATTTTTCATTGACCTAGCACCTGGAGTATCACCAATTTCTAAAGCACCATACCGCATGGCTCCAGCGAAACTCAAGGAGTTAAAGAGTCATTTTGAAAAGCTGTTGCAGGCAGGCTTCATCCGACCAAGTACTTCACGTTGGGAGCCCCTATTCTTTTCGTAAAGGAGAAGGATGGCTCACTTCGATTGTGTATTGACTATCACCAGCTCAATAAAGTGACATTCAAGAATTGGTACCCCTTACCGAGGATTGATGATTTATTTGATCAGTTGAAAACAGCCGGAATATTCTAAAAAATAGACTTGCGGTCCGGATATCATCAACTACGGGTGAAGGAATCTGACATACAGAAAATGGCTTTCCGAACTCGATATGGGCATTATGAGTTTCTGGTTATGCCTTTTGGTCTGATAATTCACCAGCGACCTTTATGTCACTTATGAACACGGTGTTCCACGAATACTTGGATAAGTTTATTATTGTGTTTGTGGATGACATTCTGGTCTATTCAAATAATGAGGAGGACCATGGGAAACACTTGTCCATTGCTCTTCATGTTCTGAGGGAGAATCAATTGTTCGCCAAGTTATCATAGTGTGACTTCTGGCTGAAGGAGGTGAATTTCCTCGGACATGTTGTCTCAAAGGCGGGGGTCGCAGTGGATCCATCAAAAGTGAGAGCAGTTACTGATTGGCCACAACCCAAGTCAGTCACAGATATCCGAAGTTTCCGTTGACTAGCAGGTTACTATCGGAAGTTCATTAAAGATTTCTCCTTGGTGGCATCGCCAATGACTAAGCTTACACGCAAGGGAGTCAAGTTCAACTGGAGTAACAAGTGTGAGGAGAGTTTCGAATCTTTGAAGAAGAGTTTAACTACTACACCAGATTTGATTATACCAAATGGCAATGAAGGATATGGTCTTCAGTGATGCATCTTTAGTGGGGTTAGGATGTGTCCCTATGCAAGATGGTAAGGTGGTGGCTTATGCCTCTCGCCAATTGAAGATTCACGAGCAAAATTACGCAACCCATGACTTGGAACTGGCAACAGTTGTGTTTGCTCTGAAAATTTGGAGACATTATTTGTATGGAGCTCAGTTTGAGGTTTTCACCGACAACCAAATTTTGAAGTATATCTTCACCCAGAATGACCTCAACCTTCGACAGAGGCGGTGGATAGAATACTTGAAGGACTATGATTTCGAAATTTTATACCATCCGGGAAAAGCGAAGGTTGTGGCTGACGTGTTGAGTCGGAAGGGCAAGGTGGCCAAGGGTCAACGGCTAGCTAGACTTTGAGCTATGTCAGTAGAGGTGGTAGCTATTAACCCGGTGAAACGAATGGCAGGACTACTGGCGAACCCGGTTATCTCCAATGAATTGGTGGACCGAGTTCACCTAACACAAATGGAAGATGAGAAGCTGAATGAAATGTTGGACAAAACTCCCAACATTGTAGCAGATTCCAACAGTGTAATCAGATTTAGAGGGAGGTTGTGTGTACCCAACAATGATGCACTAAAGCAAGATATCTTGGAGGAAGCTCATCGTTCAAGGTTCTCAATACACCCTGGTGTTACAAAGATGTACGAGGACTTAAAACGAACTTACTGGTGGATTGGGATGAAGAGGGATGTGGTGGATTTTATTTCCAAGTCTCAGACATGCCAATTGATCAAAGCCCAACATCAACTACCCAGTGGATTATTACAACCTTTATAGATACCTACCTGGAAATGGGAGCGTGTCACATGTGATTTTATTACTAAACTCCCAAGGACTTTGAAGAGACATGACTCTATATGGGTAGTTGTGGATCATTTGACGAAGGCAGCTCACTTTGTCCCCACAAAATCAACAAGGATGGCGGAATACTTAGCAGAACTGTGCATAAATAACATTGTCAGGCTGCATAGAATTCCAAAGGAGATAGTCTCTAACATAGATCCCCTATTCACGTCACATTTTTGGGAAGTTTTCCAAAAAGATATGGGGACCCAAATCAAGTTAAGTACAGCATGTCACCCCCAAACTGATGGTCAGAGTGAGAGGACCAATCAAACCTTGGAGGTTTTGTTGAGAGCTTGCATCCTCGACTGGGGAGGAGATTGGGAGAAACACTTAGCCTTGGCTGAATTTACCTATAATAACTCTTACCAAGCCAGTATAGGAATGGCACTGTTTGAAGCTTTATACGGTCTATTCAAATAATGAGGAGGACCATGGGAAACATTTGTCCATTGCTCTTCAAATTTTGAGGCAGAATCAATTGTTCGCCAGGTTATCAAAGTGTGACTTCTGGGTGGAGGAGGTGAAATTCCTCAGACATGTTGTCTGAAAGGCAGGAGTCGTTGTGGATCCATCAAAAGTGAGAGCTGTTACTAATTGGCCATAACCCAAGTCAGTCACAAATATCTGAAGTTTCCTTAGACTAGCAGGTTACTATCGGAAGTTCATTAAAGATTTCACCTTGGTGGCATCGCCAATGACTAAGCTTACACACAAGGGAGTCAAGTTCGAATGGAGTAACAAGTGTGAGGAAAGTTTCCAATCTTTGAAGAAGAGTTTAACTACTGCACTAGTTTTTACCATACCAAATGGCAACGAAGGATTCGTGATCTTCAGTGTTGCATCTCTAGTGGGGTTAGGTTGTGTCCTTATGCAAGATGGTAAGATGTGGCTTACGCTTCCCGTCAATTGAAGATTCACGAGCAAAATTATGCAGCCCATGACTTGGAATTGGCATCGGTTGTGTTTTCTCTGAAAATTTGGAGACACTATTTTTACAGAGCTCAGTTCGAGGTTTTCACCGACCAGCAAAGTTTGAAATATATCTTCAAACAGAATGACCTTAACCTTCGACATAGGCAGTGGATAGAATACTTGAAGGACTATGATTATCAAAATTTTATACCATCCGGGAAAAGCGAACGTTGTAGCCGACGCGTTGAGTCAGAAGGGCAAGGTGGAGAAGGGTCAACAGCTAGCTAGACTTTGGGCTATGACATCTGAGGTGGTAGCTAATAACCCGGTGGAATGAATGATAGGTTTACTGGCGAACCTGGTTATCTCCAATGAATTGGAGGACTGAGTAAGCTAACACAAATGGAAGATGAGAAGATGAATGAAATGTTGGACAAAACTCCCAACATCGTAGCATATTCCAACTGTGTAAACAGATTTATAGGGAGGTTGTGTGTACCCACCAATGATGCATTATAGCAAGATATCCTGGCGGAAGCTCATTGTACAAGGTTCTCAATACACCCTGGTGTTACAAAGATGTACCAGGACTTAAACGAACCTACTAGTGGATTGGGATGGAGAGGGATGTGGTCGGTTTTGTTTCCACGTGTCAGACGTGCCAAGCCAGTATAGGAATGGCACTTAGCCTTAGCTGAATTCACCTATAATAATTCTTACCAAGCTAGTATAGGAATGGCACCGTTTGAAGCTTTATACAGTAGGCCTTGTTGATCTCCATCACGCTGGTTGGAGTCTACCGAGGTGGTTATGGTCGGGCTAGAGATGGTGAGAGAAGTAGCTGAAAAAGTGAAACTCATCCCGCAAAGGCTTAAGGCAACTCAAGATCGACAGAAAAGTTATGCTGACACTCGAAGGAAGGGCTTAGAATTCAAAGTTGGGGAGTTCGTCTACCTTAAGACCTCACCTAAAAAGTGAGTGATCAGATTTAGAACATCAGGGAAGTTGAAGCCAAGATTCAAAGGACCATTTTACATTCTGGATCGAATCGGAAGTTGTGCATATGGATTAGCATTACCACCAAGCCTTGATGGTGTACACAATGTCTTGCATGTGTCAATGCTAAAGAAATATGTACGAGATGAGAATCACATTATCACAAATTTTGCAGATTTAGAGCTAAAATCGGATTTAACCTACGAGGAAGAACCAATTCGCATCTTCACAAGGGAAACAAAGACACTCCGTAACAAGGAGATCCCTTTGGTAAATGTATTATGGAGATATCCGGGATCAAAAGAAGCTACATGGGAGACTGAACAAGAAATGACTAGAAAATATCCTAGCTTGTTTGTAGCATAAAATCTGTGTAATTGTTGTAACATGAACTTATACCTGAGATGTACTTAATCATAAATATCCTATTAATGCTATGATATTTTGGGGACAAAATAATTCTAAGTTAGGGAGATTGTAAAGACCCGGAAAACAAAATAATGATAATAATAATGATAATAATAATTATTAATAATAAATACGTTTGTCGCGGTGGGATCGAATGTTGGAAAAAAAAATTATTTCCATAGAAGTTATTTACCGTCAACTAGTTAACTGCGAATTACCCTGTTAAGTGAAAAGTATTTTAACCAGTTAATTATTGTTTAATCGGTCAAGCGGAATCAAACCGTTTAAAAAATGAAGTGAACCATGTCAATTACCCAATTACCCGGTTAAAGGAATTAAGGTGAAGGGGTGCTTCCACCTACCCTAGCCGTCATTTTATTTCATTAAAAAAGGAGAAGGGGAGGGCATCATCTACATTTTTCCTCCTCAGACAGACACCGGATTACCTCCTTCTCTTGGATAATTTTCTTTCCTTTCATTTTCTTTTGTTGCATGCATCCACATGTTGAATAAATCATAAACATGATAAACATAAGAATTAAATGTGAAATCAAAAAGGGAAGAAGAAAGCCAGGAGGGCGTCCTGCTGTTTTCCAGCAGCAACCACGCCTTGTTTCCTTCCATGGTGCGGGGTTGACATGCTGGAGTTGGGAATTGCTCCCGATGGTGATGCTGGCCAGATGGAGTCACCTTGGAGGGCCAAAAAGACCGTCGAGGAGGCACCCAGGTGTAAAGACCCGGAATATATATATATATATATATATATATATATATATATATATATATATATATATTTGACGCGGTGGGATCGAACGTTGGTATCCATGAATTTATTTAAATTATTTACCCTCTACCCGGTTAATTATTAATTACCCGGTCAAGTGGAAAGTATTAGTTAACCGGTTAAATATTTTTACCCGGTTAAGTAAACCATACTATTTAACCGTTTAAACTAGTAAAGTGAACCGTATCACTTACCCATTTACCTAGGAACGAAGTGTGTTTTCATATACCCTAGGCCTTCTTTCATTATATAAGGAGAAGGAGGGGGCATCATTCACATAAGTCTCTTTGGACAGACGCAGGTTTCCCCTTATTCTGGTAAGTTTCTTCCTCTCTTCTTCTTAGTTTGCATGGATACATATGATAAAAAATATAAAAAACTAGATAATCATGGAAACTAAAACCTGAAATCAACAAGAAAAAGAAGAATAAAACTGGACTAGAACCAGAAATCCACCCTGGAATGTAAATTGCTGCCGTGCGGCAATTCTTGGTTGCTTGTGATTAATTACAGCGACAAGTCATAATCTTTTGCTGATCAGTTTGCTGCATCAACGTCCTTATGCATGTTGTAGTAATTATAAGTTAGATTTCATAGAATTTATGGCCAAGGATGGTAGCACGTCCTGCTGAATTGCAGCAACAGCACCATGGCGATTGTGTCACAAACAGTTGCATATAACACGCAGCAGTGTAGTGTTTCTCTTCTTCTGGGCATTGGGTTGTTGTGCGGGAAGAAGGGGTCGCCTTGGGCTGTGCTGCTGGCCACGTCGGAGTCGCCATAGCAGCAGGTCGAGGTCGCCATGGCTGCTGGTTAGTCGCCTTGGTGGTGCAGAACAAGGTCGCCCTGGATAGTTGCTGCCAATTGGATTGCTAGGGAAGGGAAACAATTGGTGAACGACATGATCTGGATTTGGGTCGAAGGAGAAGAGGTTGGAGTGGTTTTGGGTGGAGAAGAGAAAGGCTGACGGGAAAGAAGAAGAAGACTAGTTTTGGGTAGATTGACGGGAAAGAAGAAGAAGAAGAAGAGGATGGCAGTTTTGTAATTTCTGTTTGACTCGATACGGGTTGAGTTAAAAATTATAATAATAATACCAACTTGTATTAAAATCATTAAAATAATTAATTTAAAGGGATACGAGTTAAGTGGTCAAAATAATAAATTTATAAATTATTACATGAAATTAATAAATTTTGATCAGGATAAACGGTAATTAATTAATCTTGTAGGACTATATTGGTAATTCATAATTGATCGTATAAAAAAGTGGATTTTTTCTTATAATACTTTGAAGAAAGAACATAAATTGGTAGCTATTTACATGTTTTTGGTGGTTAGCTTACATTGTTGAATAATTGGTAATATTTCACACTCACTTCTTTGAGCAATTGTATTAAAACTATTTTCTTGTATTACCTAGTATAATATATTTAAATATATTCCAAGAATTTTCTAGCTCAATATTATTTAAAGCTCTCGTTTTGATAAAGGCCACTTATACATACAAAATCAATATAAAATTACTATAAAGTGAAAGCATAATAATTGTCATCTATGTGTAAGGGGAAAGTAAAAAATTTTAAGCATATTGAGCTATTCGCAAACAAAAATGGAACATGTGCAAAAGTTGAAGGCATTCCACATAGGCAGATATTCGACTACGAAACAATAGCCAAAGATTGTCTCAGTTGGGGTCGCCAACAGTAGAAAAACCAAGGCATGGACTCTAAAATCATCTAATCTTCAATTGTCGACATGAATCTGACAATCACCTCCTTGGATCTTTACATTGCTGAAAAAATTAAGGGAGGTGGCATCACTTGCCTCAGTTTGGTGAGTTTGGAATTGAAGCTTTTGCCCAAGCATTTGAGATATTTATTTCTTGAAAACTCTAATACTTTACCTGTTATTATTTCTGCTTCATCAACAATTCTACAAGAATAGAAATTGCTGAGAATTTTGTGAGAACATAAGTTGTTTAGGGGATGGACCATTGCTGATATTCGAGGCATTGGCCCAAATGTCTCTATACACAAGATTCTTTTTAAGGACACAAATGGTGAAGAAGGAGATATAAACTAGCTAGATGATGGGATTATTTATCCAATCACTCATATCTCTTGGTTAAGCTCTATTCAATGTGTGCCAAAGATAAGGGCAATGATTGCCATGCTGAACCAGAACAATGAGCTGATACCTAAAAGGACAGTCATTGGTTGGAGGGTATGTATGGATTAGAGAAAGCTCCACAAATCCACAAGGAAGGATCACTTTCCTCTATCCTTCATTAATCAAATGTGGATAGATTGGTTGGATAAGAGTACTATTGTTTCTTAGATGGTTTCTTGTGATATAACCAAATTGTTATTCATCCAAAAGATTAAGAGAAGACAACTTTCACATGTCCATATAGAATATTTACTTTTAGAAGGATGCCCTTTGGCTTATGCAATACACCTAGAATATTCCAAAAGTGCATGATGTCAATTTTCTCGGACATGATTGAAAGTGATATGGAAGTCTCCAAAGATGACTTATTATCAATGTCTTGAAGCTTTAGACAGAGTGTTACAGACATGTGCGAGTTTTATTTTGGTTTTGAATTGGGGAAAATGTCATTTTGTGGTTCAAAAGATAATAGTGCTAGGACATAAGTTTCAAGCAAAGGTTGGGAATTAGATAGAGCCATGGTAGAAAAAACTGAGAAATTGCCACCAACCACCATAGTGAAGGGTGTCAAAAGTTTTCTTAGTCATGCAGGATTCTATACGATATTTATAAAGGTCTTCTCCAAAATTACAAAGCCATTGTGCAATTTGTTGAAAATGGATGCAACATTCAAGTTTGATGATGCATGTCTACAAACTTTTGACGAAGTGAAACTAAAGTTGACATCTGCCACTTATGTTGCTGCACCTGATTGGTCAAGTCCTTTTGAGTTGATATATGATGTAAGGGATTATGCCATTTGTGCAATTTTAGGCTAGCGCTTGTACAAAATTTTTCTCACCATCTACTATGCAAGTAGACTCGTAAAATCAAAAAAATTACACCACCACTGAAAATGAATTACTGGTTGTAGTGCATGTTTTTGACAAGTTCAAATCTTACTTTATTGGTGCTAAGGTCATAGTCCATACAAATCATTCAGCACTGAAATATTTGCTTAAGAAGAAAATGTCGAGCTAAGACACATTTAGACTATTTTGATATTTTAAGAATTTAACATGGAATTCAAAAAATAAAAAGGGATCCAAGAATGTGGTAGCTGATCATTTGTCAAGGTTGACAAATAAAGAAGTAGAAGAATTCATACCAATTTATGAAAATTTTTCAAATTAACTATTGTTTTAAGTAAATGCCTCAAACTTACCATGGTTTGTTGATTATGTCAATTTCCTAGTTGGTCATGTATTTTCATTAGATATCACCACAGCAAAAGAAGAAATTTCTTCTCGATGTTTCTCATTATTATTGAGATGATCCATATATGTTTAGAAAGTGCAATGATCAAATTATTAGAAGATATGCTCCTGCGGAAGAAATACAAGATATACTTTATCACTACCATTCTTCAGATTATGGTGAATATTTTGGAGGACAAAGGACAACAATGAAAGTATTACAATGCGGCTTCTACTGGCCAACACTATTCAAGGATGCTGACACATGTGTCAAAGTGGGTAGAAGCAGTGACCTTCCCAACCAATGATGCCAAAGTTGTCATCAAATTTTTGAAGAAAAACATCTTTACTAGATTTGGTACCCCCTAAGCAATCATTAGTGATGAAGAATCTCATTTATTCAATCAAGCATTTGATGCTCTTCTTGCCAAGTATGTGTTGAACCATAGAATTGCTACAACTTACCATCCCCAAACAAGTGGTCAAGCTGAAATTATTAACTAAGAAATCAAGAGAATTTTGGAAAAAATAGTAAGTCCAACTAGAAATGATTGGTCATTAAAGCTAAATGAAGCATTAAGGGCTTACGGAAGTGCATTCAAAACACCAATTGGGATATTCCCATATCATCTTCACTCTTGTATTTGCTAAAACATGTCACCTACCAGTTGAGCTAGAACACAAAGCTTATTGGGCCAATCAAAAACTGAACTTTGACACGCAAAAGTATGTGGAGAATGAATAATCCTAAAGTTGAATCAAATGAATGAGTTTAGATTGGATGCTTATACAAATGTCAAGATGTACAAATAATGCACTAAGCTTTGGCATGACAAACATTTTGGCAAGATCATTTGACCCGAGGCATCTAGTGTTATTGTACAATTCATGGGTATGGTTATTTCTTTAAAAACTCAAATCCTGATGGTTTGGACCATTTACATTGAGTCAAGTATTCCCGTAAGGAGTTGTGGAAGTCAATGATGAAAAATCTAGTGAGCAATTCAAGGTGAATAGGCAAAGTTTGAAGAGGTATTTTGAAGGAGGCTGGGTTGGGCATATCTCAACCATATCATTATCAGGTAAATAGATGTGGAGAGTCAAGGTAAAGACTCTAAAGTAGAGCTGCATGGGAGGCAACCCATAAATTGTAAAAAAATTATAAATAAAATGTAGAGATATAGTAATTAATTGTTTAGCCATGTGGCATGTCACTGTAGGTCAAATTTGTTGAATAAGATTTGCTTTAGTCACTTTCCTAGCGGCTTCCAATTGGGGACCGTCACATGATTAAAGCATAACGACTTCTTTACCAACTCCCACATGCTTAGGATAAGCATTACCCTTGCAATAAACATTAATTCACTAAAAGTAAATTGGGAAATGCTAGAAATTTGCATTTTATTGATTTCTTCTAAAATTCTTATTTTTTAACTAAACCAAGCACAAAATCGAGGCTATTGCCTTAAAAACATATTCAAATTAACATAAAATAATAACTCTATAAGAGAATAATCAGCTATACTACACAATCGAACAATATAAGCCGCCTACTTGGCAATTAGGGCTGATTGAAAACTCAATAGCAAGCATGTCCAATGCCCAATGCCCAAGCCCACAACAGCACACAAAGATCCTCATAGCACTAGACTGATCAAACTAAAATGACCATGTAACACCCCAATTTGGCCTGAACACAAACTGATGGATGATGTTATAATTTAAAAAGCTATTCGTTGGCCTACTGATTTGTATTAACATCGCGGAAGCTGATCTCAAACCTCGAGGAAGTTTTGATATGGGAAACCTTATCAGGTGCTAAATATATGCATGTCAATCAAAGTACCATAAGAAGGTTCTTATATTTAAGGCTCCTAACATGTACACTTCAACTTACAAGAGAAGCAACACCTCCCTGCCAACTAAAAGGGTGACTTCACTTTAAGAATCGACTGAGAATTATTTAATGCTCAATCCATTGTAATGAATTGTATTTTTTATTTATTGTACTTTTTGTATATTTTTTATTACTAATATTGTGTACGAAGTATAACATGCATATTATTATTTGTTTATGAGTTATTCATAACTGATAAATAATCTTCATCTTTCTAGTTGCTATGGAACTTAGTTGATGAATAATTCAAGCTACACTATATTGTTCAAAACTGTTTACCAATGTTTTGATTTGCATTTTTCAAGTCTAAGGTTTGGACCGGAAAATTATTTTCAATCTTTGTTTAGATTGATTGTGGATTGTCTAAGCATGTGACAACTTATTTTGATGACTGTCTAACTGTTTGATTATTTGACTGGCCGTTGACTATTTAAATATTGACTGATTGAATGGTTATTGTTCTATTAACCAACTCTCTCACTATCAACTGTTTTGCCTGATTTAACTAAGTTGACAGAATTGACTAATTGATTGTTTTAACCATTACCTATTTAACTGTTTGACTGTTTGACGCTGACTATTTGACTGTGATTGACTGTTGATTGATTAATCAAATTATTTCAACTATTTTATTATTGTGATTGTTAAGATCACTATACAGTGTACATCATGAATTGCATATTATATAGAATCTAACTAAGTTTGGATCTCCGACTAGGTACGTGGAGTTGCTTGCTAATGCTGACTGATCGCTAGGACTTGGAATACCAAGTTTGTAATATTCTGTTTACTATTAAATGAATGTCATATTGTGAATTCTACCAATCATGTGGGGTTTATTGAATCTCACATGATTGTGTTCTTGAGCTGTTGAAGTTACAATTATTGTCATCGATGCCATATTGTTATTACCATCATTACCATTATTGTGTCGTAAGTGTCGTCATTCTTGTTGACTAAATATCCAGGTACTCGCTGTTACTATTTTGTATGTTGATTGATATCTAAAAACCTTGACAGTGTTTCCAGATATTTCCAGAGATTATAGATATAATTTTGTACTATATTGTTATAGTGATCAATCTAGAATGTATTGTTTTGTATTTTATTTTATTAGGGAACTATTAGGTACCATATTAGTGGAAGCATCTCATTGGGATCGGGGCAATCTCTCTCCTTAAATTCCAATTAGTTCTGGCTTAGAGTATATGTGGCTTTGATAATTTTAGCTGTAAGAAACTCATCTATTTATACATTACTTATGTGAGGACTAGTAATATTTGTTACTGATATTTTCTTTTAAAATATGTAGGTTTTGTAACCTGCTTAGAGGCTAGAGTCGATGTGGGGATGCTTCACTTCACTCAAGTGTTGGTGGCTATCGGTTCTACATGGTTACGGTATTTAATTTTCATGGCAACCACCCACAACATAATACATGCCACAATCCCATAGTTCTCAATAATACATAAGATTAGAAACCTGAAATACATAAGTCCAATACAACATATCAGGGTCATACATAGCACATCAACGACATGGTACAATCCCTGCCACGAGCCTCTCGATCCGTCCACCTATGCTGGCCACTGTCATAAATACTCACCTAAATAGATATAGGAAAACCGTCAGTAATCAAAAAAGTTTATTAGTGGACTGAAAATAACTACTAGTAGGCAAAATTGACTAATGGTTATCTCAATACCCATGAAGGAATATTTGAACACCAAGAATGTCACAACAACCTCTCAACACACAGTTGATCAAACATTAGGTAACATACGGGCCTGGGTAGGGGCTTATATCATACAATTTTTTTGATTTTGAGTTCAAAAACCATCAAGAGATCACCTTGAAGTTTTGTTAAACTGCAGACAAAAATAATTTAGATGCCCTAAAATTGGTGGGATCCAATAAAATTCTAACGACTTAGTCCCATCATCGAAAATCAAATATATGATAGAGCCAAGTAGAGAATCCAGCGAATCCTACGGACATAGATGAGTCGAGCCCCTCGTCCTAACTCATTAAGTTCACTTCGTGTATTCTAACAAGTGAAAAAAAACCCTATTCACACGTTGACCAAAATGGCATATAAAACTAGGCAAAGCCTCCACGCATGTACAATACACTCATACACTTAATTAATATAATTATCTTAGTTATTAACTTGTTAAAGGTTGAAGGTGCACTTAATGAAAAGTCTCATACATAGGTTTAATTAAACAGAATTAATTACACAATTTTTTGGATGTGTTCAATAGTGTTTAAATGAGATGAGATTTGGACCAATGGGCCTTGACATCCTAAGGGTCATGGGCTTGGGGAATTTCTACAGAAAAATCTACCCAACCATTAGCTCTGAAACTTCAAAATGATGATTTATGGACACGAAATTAAAGTATGGGTAAAAGTTCAAATAATTTTACTGCCAAAGAATTAGTGGTTAGGATTTTGTAACCAGAGCTAGGGAACTAGAGTTTCATTCTACATTCATGTTTACTCCACAAAACCCTATTGATTAACTACCTAAATGATTTTTAACTTAGTATAAATTTTACATGTTTCTAATTGACACCTATTAATTCCTTAAATAATTTCTAAAGATTTTAGCAAAATCTTTTAGCAAGCTCAACAAGGTGCCCAACCTCAGAGCATGACATATCATAACAAACAAGTATACATTCTGTTTCAGGGGTTTTGTTCAAGCCCTTGGTAACATTCAATTAGCTTTGTGATCCATACCTAGAAACATGCTAAAGATTGCATTAAAATTCGATCTAAACAATCTCTAAAAATTGTGGAAAGTGGCGAGTAGATGATGGGAAGCACTAAAGCTACCACATTTTGCCACTTTTGTCTCCCATACATACTTATACAAATAAAATCATTCAAAATATTATTCATAAAGCATGTAGATCTATCTCTTATGAACACACCGGAGTAAGAAACATGCAAAATGGAGTTCTACAATATGAGATACATCAGATCTACCAAAAAAGTGTATATTCTTACACATATGTACTACAAAACTTGTAATGATGTTTATATGGATGAAAATGACGTTATTCAAAACCTAAAATTCTTCAAACAAATATATCTTCATGATTAAAATATCATAAAAATAGAAACTCATTAAAATATCATACAAACAGACATACAAACATCAGAAAGAGACAAAAAGGAGGGAGCTTGACCTCACTAAACTCTAAGATGCAGTCTCTTAGGGATTCCTACCCCAAAACCTTCCACTCCTAAGGGCTAGGGAAGCTTGGGAGAGGTTCAAAGAGGTCTAGGAGGGTGGTGGAGGAAGTGCAGAAGGAGGAATGCAGAAGAGGAGGAAATGGGTGGAGGTCGGAGGAGAAGGGAGCAAAGGCATGAAAATGGGTGGATATGCAGGGGTATTTATGGCCACAAAATAGGTCCCAACGCATGGGCAATGGCTGGTCTCTACCAAGTAGGACTACAACCTACTGACAAGCCAGACATGCGGGTCAGAGGGTGGAGTGAACTGAACTGATCACAAAATTGGGTCACGTGAGTGTGCTCAAGGGCGCAGTTAGGCACCCTTTGAGCTAGCCAAAAAGTGGGAAACCCTAATTTGGGTGGAAGGGCACCCAAATTGAGTTAGGGAAAAGCCTAAGGCACCAACGCAAGGGTGTTGGCGGGATGCCTTTGTGCTAGGCACAGTTTGCTTGCAACGACCTTGAGAACCAGGCCGCAGGTTCCGTAGGGACTAGGATCGTACAAAAAGGGTTCCAAATGCCGAACAAGCAACTAGATTCGCAAAGAACAAGACCAAACCTATGTAAACTAGACATGACCAGAAACAAAAAATAAAAGTTGCGGCCAATTAGGGCGGCCAAACACCAAAGGAGGCTAGGGTGCTTGGAACTACACCCCCCTCCTCCCGCCTAAAAACATAAAATAAAAAACATTTTAAAAAAAATGCCTACACCCTCCACCCATCCAAAGTAAAATAAAATAAAATGCTCTCCCCCCTCTCCTACTCCAAAAAAAAAGAACAAAAGAAGCTAATCCTCTTTCCATTCCAAGAAAAAACACCCCTTCCCTCCTTTATTTTTTTTAAGAAAAGCCAATCTTCAACCCTCCAATAAAAAAAAAGGCCTGCCTCCACTCTCCCTCCACACAAAAGAATGCCCAACCCCTCACCCCCTCCAAAAAAAACAAACAAAAGAAACCATCCCCTCCCCTCCCAAAAAAAAGCCCACCCTTTATGAATAAAAAAAATCTCCTCACCTACTACCCCATTAAGAAAATAAAAATAAATTAAAAAATATAAATTGATTAATTAATTAATTAAAGGTCCCATATCTCTATCCCCATGTAAAACCAGTGACTCAAGTCAAGAGTTTTACATTAGAGAACTAGTCGATTTAATGATCGGTTCGAGTTGAGTCAATTTTATGACCCGTGTGCTGAGCCAAGACCAGTATGTGTTATGAATGACAAGGGTTAAGTGTACCTGAGTATATGATGATAACGTCGAAAAACTTAATGAGAAATGAGTTATTAGAGTACATAACAGTAAGTCGTTAACTTTTTTTATTTGATCATAGAATTTTTTAGACCAAACAACACATTTGGATGTGTTATATAGTAGCTTGGATGGGTTATTAGTTATAGAACATGTCATTTTGATGTTATGGAGTGTTCTATATTTTATTGTATTTTTTCATATTTTTGGAATTTATTAGGGTTAGCTATTATTTTTAATTCGAATCAGAGTCGAGTCAACTTTTATTCATAAGATTGCTACCCAAAACCCCTGATGTTTCCCTTCTCTCCTCAGTCGCTTCTCTAAAGCCGACACCTCCTTCGACTACCGTACAACCATCAATCGACTTCGTCACCTCTGCCAGAGAGTTACCAAATCATTTCCTCCACAACTCCCTGATGTTGACCCTCACTCTATGATTGCCAATGTCGTTCCACCGCCAGCCACACTGTTCAGCCACCGTCGTGCCAGCGTTGCCATCCCCTTCAATCATAGGAAGTTTTCCCACGCCCCATGCGCCACCGCCGAGGCTAAACAAAGGCTGATTGAACAAGCCAACGAACCCTGGTCGACTCACAGTTGCCACTGGCGACCATTGCCATCGCCACCACCGTGGTTGCATTGAGCTCACCTAGCCGGTGTCGACCACAGCCCCAATAACCTCGGCAAAAAGCCAACAAAAAACCAGATTTGTTGGAAATAGCCAAATTTATGCCAAACTCATCCAACCAAACTCGATCATACTTCGGATGCTGTCAAGAGCCAAATTCGAGTCCAAAACTGCGCGAGGACGCAAGGTATAATTACCTTCAACCTAATTAATTAAAATTGATAATTATTAGCACAACATGCTAGGATTTTATTGATTGGCATGATAAAATATTTTGATTGTAAATAAAATGAATTTGTATTATTTGAACTATATTGAAATAAATGTTAATGAACTAGTTAAGTAAATTAAGCATGAATTGTTAATTAATTGCAATGTAGTCTAGGAAATCATGATGTGGATTGATGTGAGTGCTTTGATTGAGTATGTTAGTCAAGATGTGTGAATGCATCATAGCTGGTGTTAGTTTTTAGTTTTGATGTGTAAGCATAGAGTAGGAGCTCGTTGCCTATGCGCGTGGACACAAACGGAGCTTCTACCAAGTTAATTCATGATTCGCTTTTGGTTTGACTCTTTACTCTATCATGATTTGTTTTAACAGGAAAGCAGACCACGACTACACGGGCAGTCTGCCTTGGAGCCCCAGTCCGTCCCCCACGGTCTGGCTGCAGCAGACTCCAAGTTCCCCTTTTTCCCGACCAAGGTGGTTCCCGCCCACTGAGAATCCACACACTCCTACTCCTCACTTGTTGTTCTTCTCTACTTTCTAATCTGCCTCAACACAATGAAGCACCTCCTTATATAGGCTTCGGGCTGTAAATAGTGCACGTCACCCCCATGGATCCTGACCATCCAATCTTCGATCAATGGCTCAGCTCAATCCCCATGAGTCACCAACCTAGTGATGTCACCAAACTGATCCACACCATCGACCCCCAGATCCACGGTCCTCCTTGGCCAGCTCACATCACCACAACCCTTGGAGTTTCCAGCTACAATTACTGAAAAGCCCCGGTGCACCCAAGCCAGGTGGTCGAACCCTCCTGGTTCGCCCCGGCTAGCCCTGGTACCGAAACCTGCACTCGGCATGCTCCAGACCCCCACCGCACTCAGTACCGGGATCCTGACTCACTCGGACCCGGACGCTCACCGCCAACCTCAACACCAGGATAGTCCTGCCCGGCATTGATCGGTCACTTTGCTGGTTTGTACCGACGTGCTTGCTCGGCACACACGGTACTGCTGCCCACATGCTCGGTCGCGGTGCTCGGTCATCTGCACCCTCCGCTCCTAGGACTACTCCCAGCACTGCTCCTGGTCAGTTTCCCGGCATGGCTCGACCTTG